>MU275301.1:58564-70015 GCA_022160315.1 Panus rudis PR-1116 ss-1
ATGAACAAGTAGGTAACCACGTAATCCAGCAACAAGCCCACGAGAAAGACCAGGGCGAGATCCAGCCGGGTCTTGTGAGCGAGGTAGACGGAAGCCAGAGTGAAGTAGATGCCGACGTCGGCTGCGTCCAAGAGGGGACGCCCTAATAGGAAAAAGATGAATGGGGAGACATCTTGTGCGACGAATGTATCGATGGAGTCGATGATTGGCATCTTGATTTGCTTCACGGGTGTCGGGGACTTGCTGGGGTGGTGGTAGTTGGAGGGAGAGCGGACGACGAGAGGAGGAAGCCGCTGTGTGAGGTATATAGACTAGTTCAGAATGTCAGCCTCAGAAGCATAGTTCTAGTGAGGCTGACTAGTTTGGACCTCGCGGCGGGTCCCGTCAGCGATCGACCGGTCAACATTGGAATCCTTACCAGACCTCGCCTGAACTTGAATATTGTATATAATATACGCAGAACGACGTCGTCCGTATTGTTTAACGTCCTCCTCCTTCGAGGGCACGCGAAACATTAAGGTAATAGCGTACGAGGGAACCCCAATCACATTGTGGAAAAATCGACCTACAGCCGGGTTGGAAAAGGTGTCCTCCGCACGAGTTCTGAGGATTGAATGATCATGGTCAAGACTCAAGACAGCGTTTCAGTAGGAAAGGTGATGCAATAGGGACCGCGTTGAGGCACGAGACAGTTGAATTGGATGCGTCATCGTTGGACTGCGGATGCACTGGTCATGTCAGCAAATGGCATACAGTCCCGTTTCCTGTTCACTATCGCATGTATATCGAGTGAGTGCAGTGGGTCAAAGAGGACGGACACACAAACTAGCTATAGCTCACCGTCGAAGCCGGTGAAGTTTCCAACTGATTGTCATGCCTATAGTTGGTATACCTTGTATTCCATGTCATTTGTGACGGTGACCCACGGTCAATAGGGCTAGCGTGGACTCGGACATTGACGATGTTCCATGTACATGATATGAATCAGAGATACTTGTCCCTTTGAGGAACATCCTGCTGTCGTCGTGATGTTGACAATGTATAAAATGATTCAGATCGTAGATGCGATCATGCAACTTTGGCACGGGACAGAGGAATGTCATGGACAAACATGCAGTATAAGCAAGAAAGAAACTCACTACGAAAACAGACGAATGAAGATCAACCTAGAAATCTCGAACCCACGACGACCAACCACTCGGTCATGGAAGTCATAGCATGGCAATAAGTCAAAGTCGCAAAGTGAGATGTGCACGTACCCAAAAGTAAGCGAGTACTATGGCGTTCGATCTGTATAAAAAATCAATTCTCACAACATATTCATTTTTCACACAACATCGGCTGGAAACTCACAACTTATGTGTATCATTGCCCTCACAACATTGAAAGTAACACAACTTACCAATTTGCGCAATTTATTGAGCCACAAAATCACACAAGATTCAGGCATGGCTCACTTCATCATTAATCATAGCATTTCATGGTCTTAGCAGGGCATACATGGGTTGATATTGTATTGGTATACATACAGGAAGTGGACAGGAGAAGAGAGCGACTATAGGAACTCTTGCATTTTGGAGTATATGAACCCCACCGGGACAGTAGGGCATGAGGCGAAGAATAGGTGAAGTATAGATGAATACCTTGCTGCCCAAGCTCACTTACTACATCCTGCGGACCAGGGAGGGAGGGAGGGCAGAATATTTCAGACATGCCCGTCGTCCGTGGAGACACCAATGGCCTGGAATAATGCGCTGGCAATGTCCTCAGCTGCCTGGATATCCGGCAGCCTCTTTCCTTGAGTTTGAAAGCCTGTGCGCCAAGCATATCGCGAGGGTATCCATAGAAGAAAGTAGGTACACCAGTGACCGCTACAAGACAGGGCATCGGAGAGGAGATGTAGGAGTCAATGTGAGGGGAAGGAGGACACTGCGTCGAAATGTCGAAGTCCGGAAAGCGATCGTCTAAGCGCGCTCGGCGATTAGACGTAGGCGAGGAGGCTACTACTGAACGCCGGGGAGGAAGCGCTGGTGGGCAGGCTGAGTTGTGTGAAAACTGAATATGTTGTGTGATGCGATTTTTTATACACTTCGAACGTCATAGAGTACTAAGTATAGACACCATCTACGAACACATCACGAAGAAGTGCCTGTACCAACTCGATGGTCAGACAACATTGATAGGGCGCAACTGCACACATGCCACGAAACGTGTTGGGCCCACCGAGCTGACCGCTAATGTCCTCCACGAATTTGTATAAAAGCTCGATAGAATCGACTCTTTCAGGGCAGCATTGAACTCGTGAAAGCCTCATCGGAACCATCAGCTTCACTCAGCACCAAGACCACTGACAGCATATTAACCATGAAGGCTCACTTTGTTGTACTCTCTTTCGTCGCTGCCTTTGCTGGTGTTGCGTTTGGTGCACCCACAGCCGGTATTGATGTAGCTCACAAAGTAAGTCAAGGGTATCTGAGGCACCGAACATAAACACAAACTAAACCAACCCTGTTTTCATTTACAACAGCGAGCCCTTGATATCGTCGGCAAAGAGCCAACTGCCGACATCTCCACAGGCCCAAACCCTGAGGTAAGTGACCATATCCGACTCACCTCCGCGCAACTATTCATGAACTTGTACGATTCTTGTCGTCATCTCGAATTTGTAGGTTGAGGAACACAGCGAGGAAGCTAGATGGTGCAGGCAGGTGGGATGTTTGAAAAGGGATGCTTGAAGCTCCCCGAGGCCCTGGAACTCGGCGTAGCAGCAGCTTTGCGGTATAAATTGATAACTCGAAGATCCTGCCATTCTCTTCAGGACATATTCCGATCCTTACCTCTAATTTATCTGATTCGAACCATTGGAAATTCTACTGAAGGGATGGAGATGCAAAATGTTCGAGACCGTTTTGATTCCTCAGGTCACCTCCGGTTGTCCAGTGCAGTGTCCGAGGAAGTTGGGATAAGATTCGAGCCTTGTCAGACTCCACGATTGTCATAAGTATCCCCTGGTAGCTCCGACTTCACCGAATCTTCATGAACGTTCGGACGAATCGTGGCGTCCTCTGAGCTGCGATATAAAGATGACTGGAGAGGTCAAAAGAACAAATCGAGCCAAAAGTAATCCAAGGTGAACGGTTTCGTAGCCACCGCTCCGCTGCGGCCCGGGCTGGGCTCGCACGTGCCCCACAGTTTCCAGGGAACGGGCAACTTGCTCACTTTTGTCCTGCTGTCCCCAGTTGAACGTTCAAAGTTGGTTGAGAGTCAAGTCGCGAGAACAAGTCAAACTAATCAAACTTGTTATATCGAGAAAATAGCCCGTTCCAGAAATAAGTCAAAGATCAAAGCAACCAAATACATAAGGATGTGCAACGTAGATAATTGAGTGAGATAGGAACAGTCGGTCCAACCAAGGTAGCAAGGGAGGGAAGAGACAGAGGCCGTGAAGGGCGTAAGGGAAGACGTTGAGGAATGTGAGGGGATGTGTAGGAGTAAGGACATCACAATAGTTCGTTCCTGAGAAGAAGAAAAGGGAAAAGAAAGATCCTTCCAGTCGTCTCCAAAATCGTTGACATGCGTTCGTGAGGGTCAAGCTTCCGACGTGCTTCTCCGAATATCCAAACAACGCGAAAAGAGCTCCAAACGGGATCAAGCCAGCAGCTTCCAACTCGACGTTCCTCCATACGAATCCCTTCATTTCCTTCCTCGACGTAAGAATGTGATAGACTTCCTGTCCAGGATAGATTGCATTTGGTGATGGTACAAATGACGTCGATGTCGTTCGGTGACGAGGCGAGGCGAGTGACAACAAAGCGGGGACCAAATAAGCAGTGACAGTGACAACGAGGTGTCATTTATCACCGGTCACCAGTAGATGGTGCGTTGGATGGTCCGGTGCTTGTGTGGGTTCGGGTTGGCGTAGGAGATGGTACGTCTTACGCGGGTGACGGTGGGGACCCTACGAGTTTCATTCATTGCCGTTAAAATGTGGCATGGGGAATAGAGAGAGAGAATGGAACGTACCACGCATGGTAGATATCACCCGGCTCAAGCTGTACCTCCACAATCTGCCTTCCCTAAACATTCCAAGACCGCAATCAACATCCAGCCCCACCAGAATAGAAATGCGACATGAGAGAGAACGTACGGCGTAGTCAATGTGGGAGCCGACGACGAGGCCTTCGCGTTTGGTGAGACCGTTGTTAACGGCGACAATGTCACCGGGCTATAGATACGATTGCATGATGAATGACGACATCGACAGCAAATACATTCCCAACGTCAGCGACGTTCTTCATCCTCATAGACACGACGACGAGACATACCAGAATAGCGTCGTCAGACATCTTCACTCAATTTATACGCTCTTGAGGCGTCGGGGGGTAGGGACTTGGTCGCTGAGGGAGTAGGAGGGAATCCGGAAGAGAGATATGATGATGATGGGAGAAGAAAGGGTGGAGGGGGAGACAAGGGGGTTTTTATAGATTAGATTCCTTGGCCATGGGTGAAATTTCCAGAGAAAACGTCCGTGCACGGAATGAGACGAAAATGCGGACGCCATGAGGCTGCGGCGCTGCACGTCCTCCCCGTCCCCGTCACGCTGGGCATCCACCCGAACACCGTTGTACGTACGAAGGCGAGAATAATAGACTTTTTCGTGCTTTATTGTTCTTTTTCATTCTGGTTGCTTTCATCTCATTCGTCCGTTGTTCTCAATGTCTAGTTCATCGCTTTTGCTTCCGTATTCGAGCGACGAGCAGTGGTCATTTTGCATGCTCGAAGCCTCGCGGCATCAAAACATGCGAAATATTGAGCTTCCTGTCAGCGCTGTCGGTCGTGGACTGGACAGCCAGAGGGAGAAGCGGGGAAACGTTTGATACACGCCTTCCCCCCGCAGCTTCGCGGATAGATTACAATTGTACGGTAAGTAAGTACTTAGGGGAAGCATCATAAGGTTACAGAAGGGTACTATCGATACAAACAATCCATCAACGAACACAAAAACACACCTCTAACACGCACGATGCGCTGTAGATCTGCGCACTAGTGAATCGAAAGACGTCATCTGACGCTTACCTCGAGCTCATCTGAAGCTGCTAGTCAACCCAGCCATCCACTCTCTCAGCATATCCCTCAACCTCGGGAACGCCCTCTCGTCACCTGCGGACGTCCCAGAGTCACCACTCTTCCCTTCCCCATCATACCCAGGTTTACCAGATAAGTTCGAGGAAGGAGGGTTCCGCGCCCTCTCCTTCAGAGCCTCTAGAATATCCGCCGCACTGTCTCTATACACCCTCTCCACTTCGACTGCCCGCGAATAGTATGGTCTCCTGACAGCATACGGTGCCAACCCGTTATACTTCCTCACCAACGAGTTGAGCTCTTCGACTGCTGTATCATAGTATGAACGTTCTCGAGCTTCCCATTCGGCGTCACGGAGAGAGGTTATCTGCGACAGTGTCAGCGTTGGCAGCAAAGACGGCGGGTGTGTGGCTGTGAGCATGCGGATTGCCCGGCGCATCCAGGATTGTTTGAGTACGTCCCGGAAAGACGATATCGCTGTTTCCAGCTCTGTGGAAATGGTCGAGTTCAATTTGAGTATATATACGCGGATTATATGCGCCATAAACTGACTGACCTCCTTGAATCTCAACCCACGGAGGTGCTGCTCCGTTTCGCTGAACAATACGGTTCATAAGGAACTCTTCACGAGCAATGAACGGGTTCTTCTCTTCCGTGAGCTGTTTCAACGGCTGACCGCGTCCTTGAATCTTATTGAACTGGCCTTCTGATCGAGCTCTCTGCGACAAGATAAGGATATGCACTCTACTTCGCTCACGTATACGCACCTCGATCCTCTCCTCAACCAAACTCGCCCACCCCTTCATCGAAACCGGCATAGGTCTCCTCGACGGCCCACCCTCCCCCCTCAACCCCAACTTATAATCCAAGGTACTCTCCCTCGCCCGACTCAACCGTCCCGCAAGCTCCGTCTTCGTCTTCTGTTCCTTCAATTTCTTCCGCGCCTGTTCGTCTACCGGAAGTGATGTGGATTTATGTGGTGGGGGTGGAGGACGGGGAGGGAGAGAACCGTATTTGATGGAGGAAGAGGCGTGTGAGGGGACTTTGAACGTTGTGTGCCATGGTTGATGGCCTTCGATTGAGGGTAGGAGGGGTACTTTGGCCATGCTAATTGGGTCGCGGGGAGGTGCCGGTGAGTCTTCTGCAGGAGAGGTAGTACTAGTACTCGCAGATGAAGCGGCCACATCATTAGTCGACCCAGGGATACCAGTAGACTCAGATCCAACCTGCTCGAACCCCTCTCCCTCCGTTCTCATACTCGCCCTCGCCTCAACCTCCGCCTCCATCCTCGCAACATCCTCCACCGAATGCCCCACACCCCCAACCCTCGGAGGCTGCATCCTCAACTTCTCATCCGCACTCCTAACACTCCCACTCCTCAACGGCTTATACTTATCCACCAACATCCTCAACACCGCATCCTCCATCGACTCTTCTCCTGTCCAATTTGCATATTGCTGTTGCTGTTGTTGGCGTTGGAGGGAGGCGAGACGGTTGAACCGGGCTGCGGCTTCTTGTGCGAGTGTGGATGAGGATGAGGAGGATTCTTCGAGGGCGGCGTCGGCGAAGAGCTTGTTGCTGGCGGTGTAGTCGGTGCTGGGTGGCCCGGGTTGGGTATTGGGCTCGCTTTCGTTCCTACCGGGTGTATTGGTATCGTTTACGGTTGCGTCCGAGGACGACTGCGTATCCGTGTGTCCGCGTTGCGCCTCGTCAGACGAGCTGGAAGATACAGCATCTTGAGCATACTTTCGACTACGATGTACGAGCGATAGGTGAGAAGGGGTCCGTAGAACACTATTATGAGGATGTGTGGTATGGAGACGAATCCGAGCCGAGAGCATGAACGAGAGAAGGAGAAAGAACTTGAACGTTGAAGAGAGTAGAGCTGTGAGAAGCGCTTTGTAGACGGTAGGGGTTTGTACGAGAAACAAGTCTTCTTCGGCTTCACCGTGGCTTCAAAGATAGTCCGGGGTTCTCACACCACAACACGCCTCTTTCTCAGAGCGATAATATTAATGAGTGACTTCCCGTAAGGATTTAGTGGTCTCGTTCCCAGCCGCTCCTCGAGGCTCCGTCTGGGGCAGTTTGGCTCAGTGTTGCGAGGTCGAGTGACCGAGTTTGCAAAGTCAGTACTGACTTTGGCGACCTTTCAGGTGGAAGTCATCAGGTCACATTTATGACCTGACCTTTCCCACTGACGACCGTTCTCTGATTGGCCAATCTTTATCTCACGTGCTCGGAGACTCGCGCGCGCGCGAAGGGCGAGACGCGATCGCGTTCACGAATCTCGGACATTGTTCTTGGTAACTAGTACTAGTACAGCTAGTCTCTTATGGCTGATGTTCAATATAACAACACCAAGTGATCAAGTCCACATGATGCATGCCATTGATGCATGTTCAGCACGTTCTTGTATGTTCAAGAGAGGGAGACAATGTGAACTGACCCTTCAAGTCTTCCCGCCCCCTCCAGGTGCATCCTACGAGCAACGGCGACATATAACCAACGAAATTGAACATGGCGTCGACTCGTGGTTGGTGGCGGTCATACTGCTATGACCACCCGCTATATCCTGAGCGCCACCAAGACAGCCTTGTTAGTGGAAAGGCAAAGGTACATTGCAAGGCCTGTTTCGAGCAACTTGTTCAGCAGGAGCTTGCCCGTGATGCTGAGCTCGTGAATACTGGCGTACTCGCTGCGCCGCGCACAGAAGATGTAATACGCGCCGCTACAGGACCTAGTAAGTAATGATATCTTTCAAGTCTGAGGTAGTGACTGAGTCGTTATTATTTGAACTTGTACTTTAGTCTGGTCAAAAGACCGCTCTCGAAGGGAGAATACCTGGATCGTTTCACGGCCCGAAACGATCCTGAACCACCTCAAGGACTGTGCTCTTCAAACGAACGAAATCCGTGAGCATGCTCGCATCACTCTACATGACCTCCGAGGGAAGCGCACACCGTCCAAACGCCGATATGATGATACCGACCTTGGAAATGATGAGCAAGGACCCTCGGCAATCCATTCCGCTCTCCCAAGTCTTACTGCGTTACCGATTCCAACTGGCGGATCTGGTATACCGCAGGTAGGGCTAAATCATGTATTTGGATCTTCTTCGCTTCCGAGTCAATACCCTCCGCAGGGATCGGCACTATTCTTTGGTACCCCCTCACCATCGACATCATCTTTTCCCTCCTCTTCGAACACACCAATTATTCCAAGCCCGGCGATGTCTTTTGGCAGTCATCCTCTCGGTACTCCTGGCGCTCTTGGTTACCATTCCTCACCAGCAATTTCCTCTTCATATTCAGCATCCCCCTCCCCGAGCCCTGCGCCAGCCAAGCGACATGGATCGCGTTCAAATCTCTCGCGTTCGGGGAGTCGTAACCTCAGCGGGATACTCCCTGCTCGTAGTGCTGCGGAGTGGACACGGGCTCACCAGGATCACCTTGAGTATCGGCTGATGCGCATTACCGCGTCGGCTGGGTTCCCATTGACATGGACAGAGAACCCGGAAGTACATCGTTTTCTTGAGGAGCTTGTCAGCCCTGCTGCGGTTGCGCCAAGTCGTGATGCGATGGCAAATCGCATACTTCCCTCTGTTCTGGAGAAACACCGAGCTGAACGTACCAAGGCTATCTCGAACATCAAGAATCACAGATATGCAACTGTGCAATTTGATGGCTGGACGGGTCTCAATCATCGTTATTATAACGCATTCATGATGACGCTAGAACGACAGGTACGCCTTCGCATCGTATGAATCAAGTATGGTGCCACTGAAATTCTGACTCTGTTCTATGCAGCTACACACGGTTAATGTCTCCGATTGTTCGCTGTTGAGAAAGACTGGGGAAAACCTCTACGCTTTACTCACTGATGTGATCGCTACACTTGAAGATCCCCAAGGTCAATGGGTGGTCATTGTCGTAGCTGCTTGTTCAGATGCAGGTCCAGACCCAGCCAAGGCACGACGACTACTACGACGAGCACGGGCAGATGTTGTGTCGCTTGACTGCTACGGTCACCAGGTTAGTGACTTACCTTAGTTCTTATTTGATCTAGCCTTTAATGAACCTTGTGCTGATCAATATTGTACTAGGCAAATCTTCTCGTTGGTGGTTACTTCAAAATATCTGGAACGTGGTATCTTGTGTATGCCAAAGTCGCTGATGACCTGATTACATGGCTACGTAGCAAGACACAATTGATCGCAGTGCTGAAAGTCACCCAGGAGGCAATGAGTCCTGGTTCCAAGGGTCTCGCTGTGTTGCGAGCAGTCATCACACGTTGGACAACTCATTATCTCGCCTACGCCCGTCTTCTCGTGCTTCAACTACCGCTTCAGAGCCTTGTGCAAAATGACGCGACATTGGCACCTGATCAACGATGCGTTATCATCGGTGATGCTCGTGCGAAGGCAAAGGCGGAAGAAATGGTAGAGATCATTCAAAACCCGCAGTTCTGGCAAGCTCTTGCTAGGTTCGTCATAATCTCTGCGTAAGGTAGCCTCATAGTCTTATGCTGATTGTTGTTTTTAGGATGAAATCGCATCTAGAGCCGCTCGCAATTGCATCGAACATCTCGCAGGCAGCACATATCCGACTTGACCAAGTACTTCTCATGTTCGGCCTGCTATATCTCAGTTACATGCGGTTCGACAAACCTGATGATGCAGATATCCGAAGGGCAATGCTCTCAAATATTGAAGCACGATGGAAGAAGGCCGACCAGGATGTCTTCATAGCAACTCTCATCCTAAACCCATACCACAAAACCCGTCCGCTTCGACCGCTCCAAGCCCTTACTCAAGGTGGAATATATATACTGATGTCCCGTCTATGGACACGATTCTACAAGGATGACGCGTCGGATCGAACGCTGGCTGAACTTTGGAGCAATGTCAATGATTATCTCAACGAGACCGGGATCTATGCCAACGTGACTCAACTCTCACAGACAATGCGCAACGTGGCTGCACTCAATGTACGTATAGCCAATTTGTATCATAGGGACTTGTTAAGAATCATGCTAACCACGATGTTGCACAGAACGAAGTGCAGGATCCCGTTCGAATCTGGACTGCACTCAGTCACGTCAATGTGTCTCCGCCACCATTGACAAAACTGGCATTCCGCCTACTCTCCATCTGTGCAAATTCGGCCTCGTGTGAACGTCTATTTAGCACGTTCGGCCTTATCTTGACCCGTCTACGCAGCCGCATGAGTAACAAGACTCTCGTTTCGTTGGCGGAGCTCAAGATGCTCATCAGAGACGATCATATACGCACTGGGGATGTCAAAACACGCTTGAAACGACACTTTGGACCAGTCGCTAACCCGGATGCTGCAGCGCAGACACTGAATGCACGGCAAACGTCTGTGAGTCAGCTGTCTTCCCAGGCCTCAGCGCAATCTGCGCATTCCACTGCCGGCCCCGGGTCATCTGGTAATACCAGTCATTCAATGCCTTTCGTCGATCCAACCAATGCAGGTGTCAGACCCCCGGCACAGGCTGCGCCTGGGGGTGCTGGACCATCTCATCCAAATTCTAATCCGCCGCCTGTTGGTGGGGATACAACCGCCAACAGCAGCAATGCACAACCCAACTCGGACTCACACGAACAACTAAACTTCGAAGGCTCTGACCTCAGCATCAACGAGTTTGCCGAAAAATTTATTGGCTTGCTCACGCAGGAAGATGAGGTGCGCTGCGCTCCCGATGCAGCCCTTTATCCTAATCAGCTTTCATTCACAATCTCGGAACTCATCAATTTCGATGACGACTATTGGTACAACTTTGCTAGGTCTACTGGAGAACAAGGTTTGCGCGATGAACAAGAGTTGAGCGATCTCATTGACGCTGCTGGGGGTGTAGGGATAGATGACACAGCAGAGAGTGTCTTTGTTGGGTGAACCATCATTCACGAATGTAATGATTATACTTCTATTCTACTTGTTGTCGTACTTTGAAGTTCGCGAACTCCTGAATTTGACAAGTTCATGATGTGCACGTGAATTTTTACTAGTTTTGGCAAGGTCATCGGAGGTGGGAAAAGTCATGGTCATTTGCGGTCGTTGATGGCTGTAAAACTGAACGTTCGGTGACTGTGCTGACCGTTCACCGACTTTTGCATCACTGGTTTGGCTGAGGACCCCTACCTGACGGCCTCTCTTCGTGTAGCGCCCATTTGTAACGGTCACATCAAGCCTCGTGGCTGATCTGCCCCTGGCGCTCCAAGATTGACTTGCGAGATCTTTCCCTTTTCAGGTATTCACGAAGTTGGTTGTTGCTCTCCTCTTGCATTGTCTTGTACATTGAAGCCCTGATTTCTTACCTATGTTGAGTTTCATACACCAACAATACAAC
>MU275302.1:11173-69955 GCA_022160315.1 Panus rudis PR-1116 ss-1
GATCGAAAGACGGAGATGAAATGTATTATGCATTTGAATGTATTCTGGGGGGCCATGAATATACATACAGTGGCTACTATATATGTTTGCTCAGAGATAGAGAACTAGGTAAAAGGGGGGGCGTTCCATTTTTCATGATTGCCACTGTACGAAAGGTACCATTGCGGTTGAGCTTTCATAGCTTCAAGTCATTTAAACGCTGGTTTGATGCTGCGAAAGCACAGACTGAGCGATGAAATTTGCCATGCCAGAATCACCAGAATTCCGCCCATTGCGGAGGACATGACGAGGTCCGGTCTCCGTCACATTTAAACTTGTAGGGATCACTCTCGCAACCTCTGACCACCAGTTCCATTACCCCCCACCACCATGGCGCAGACCTCGCTAGATATTGTGTTCATCATTTCCATATGGCTGGAGGTGAGTTAATAGGTTGTCTACGATAATGTATCTAGGATTCACGATTGATTCTGGCCCCATGGTTGCACAACTGCATTAGGCGCTGCTTTATGGTAATTCCTTGTTCATCGGGGTGAGATACCGCACTACACTATCTCAACCAATATCACTATAGGTGTCTTTTTATGTCTCTATATAGCGTTGCTCTGCATATCGCTTACCATCCGTCGTCCCCGTGATCTGCATACAAGGGTACGACAATCTCCGATGATGCAAATACTGAATGCGAACCTTACTCAGTGCCCCGTTAGGTTATGTTTATTGTAGGAGTTATTATGTTCCTGATTGCTACTATGCATTTAGGTGACGCCTGGCGACATCTGTACTGAACTACATGCATGCTTATTTGTATTGTCTTTAGGCATGAACTGTTACCGGCTTCTTTGCGGCTACATCAACCATGGTGGTGAACCTGGAGGTGCCGTGACCTATCTGAGTAACCTCAGTTCTTGGAGTCATATATTCAAGGACACGTTATATGCAACTCAGGAACTCTTCGGGGATGCCGTAGCGGTAAGGAACGAGCAATTGTACCAAACAGTTGATTCACACCATCATGGCAGATATATCGATGCTATATCATTTGGAACCACGAATGGAAAGTCGTAGTGTTCCCCATCATGGTATTTGTTGTCAGTGCCGGTATGTTCTTGAATTCAATGTATAAAAGGACGCACCTTCATAGATATACACTTACACCTCTCCATAGTCTCTGGCTATACCGTCTGCGGAACATACGCCACTGTTGACCCCAATGACACTGTCTTCAACCCCAGGCTGAAACAATGGATAACCATCTTCTTCGCCATTGCGGTGGTGCAATCCGCATTGACCACAGGATTGATTGCCTTTCGTATATGGCACGTTGACAGACACAGTGCAAGATATCGCATGGCAGAATCCAGTCTCATGCCTGTTGTATGGATTCTCGTCGAATCTGCATCGCTACAATTACTCGGGGAGGTCATTCTATTGATATTATACCTGGCTCATAGTAACGCGCAATATATCTTGTTAGAGATAGTGACACCTCTCGTAGTAAGTATTTGCTCAATCTGCGTCGGCATGTTGGTACTGATATTGAACGAGCGCAGGGTATAACGTTCACTGCCATGATCATCCGCATCACAATACGTCTACGTGACCGCGATTCTCGACAAACTTACAATACTTCCATTAAATTTAACCCCCCGCTGAGCAGGAGACACTCGAGAAGACCGGTTGAGTCGTATGTTCCCACCTCTTCAATCGTCGAAGAAGCCGCAATGGATTCCGTCGTCGTTCGGTTTGCGAAGGGCGTGGAAGTTCAGAATGATCGACGTTGGCAGCAACACGAGTAATGAGTATCGCTCAGCAGCGCGACTCTTGCTGGTACACACTGGCACATTGGTAAAACACTTACAAGTAAACATTATAGTTGTATGTGCCGAGGAGCTCTGAGGCCAATGCAAAGCTAGGACCTTCAGGGCGCAATTGTCATAACCCCACCGAGCCACAGAGTCTCGGAAACGGCTGGTAGATTGCAGCGAGTTTACGTACCAGCCTGTCATCATCATCCACAAACCAGGCATCCTCTGATTAACAGAAAAGGAGAGGAATGAGGGTATCGAGCTTCTGCTAAAGCGCGTTCATCGCAGGCTCGTAGAAGCAGGTGCATGTTCTTGCCGGGTATGTAAGGTCCCTCAGACACCTAATATCCACCCATGAGACCTCTGAGATATTCAGCATGATGTCTATCACATGTAAACACCGGTGAATTTCTGAAAGGGACGATTCTTGCAGGTTGGGATGAAGACGAACGATGTGTCGCGTTGAGCGCATCGACTTCGCGATTTCCGTCTGGTAGCCACGTGCCTACGCGTACCTGGACCGGACTTCCGGTTGTGTCAGGACTCCGACGGGTCACACGACGTCCGTTGAGGACATCTCGACCACCTGAGTCGACCAGCTTCGAAGTCCCTATATACCCCAACCATTCTCGCAGGGCTACGATGGTTGCACCAGAAACCCGTTTACGGGTCCTAGCTCTCTATAAGGAGCTTCACAGGTTGGGCCGTGATTACCCCGATCCTGCGTAAGTCATGAATTTACCCAGACCTTTTGACGAGCTCGTATCATGTGGAGAGGTGGATCTCAATGTGCATGCGCTTTGTGAACATAGATATAACTTCCATGGGAAATTACGAGGACTGTTTGAAAGTAAGGCTTTCTACACCGTTCCCTGTGGGAGGAGGAACTGACTTGGCTTCACGAAGAAAACAGGCACTTGACAGACAAAGCAGAGATTGAGAAGGCAATCAAGTTGGGGGAGTACATTCGAAACGGTGCGTGTCTCCTCAAACCTCACCACTGCAAATTTTCCTAACGTGCACTCCTTGATGCCGGTAGAAACACTCGCGCTGTATAAACTACGCAAATATCGACATCTGAAGAGAATGTACCCCAGCGACTCGATGTCTGGCCCTTCGTCATGATACTTATCCCGGGACCCCGCATATTGGTTGAGATGCCATGTCTTTCATATGTCTCCCCGTGGATTCTGAGAACATTGTACTGCTCCACTTGCGGCATGTTGCATGCCTCTTTCGCAACGCATGTCCTTTGTTCATGTGTAACAAGCATTTTATTGGTACAATTTGTATTTGTACTGCTGCAGACATGCACTTCTTAGGTCAGTCCATTCTGCATGCTAGCGCAATCCCTCATGTTCTCTCTTCGAGTTACTGATAATTGCTTATCGCTTCAGACATTGTATAAATACATTTGCGGCCGGAATGACTAGACCTAGGCTTGAGAACTATGGTTGTACAATATGCAGAATGAAAAGAAGTGCGAAGACATGTCACGATTCAGACCTCCTCCATTGCCCAAAGGCCGCCGAGCGATTCATCCCCAGGATTTGTTCTTCATGTTTTCTGGATCGCTCCTGGCATTTTAAGCCCCTGAGCCTTTCAATGGACCTTCAACCTTCTCACGATCGTAAGTCGCCTCTCCTGCATCCGGCCTCTCCTCACCTTCATATGCACTCTTGGACGTAGATTTGCTGGTAGGCGAGTCTGTCGAGTGATGTCGCGCTTTGACATAGTTGACAGTGTGCTCCTGAAGCTCGCTCGGGCTTCCGGTCTCCTTGTCAGCCTGCATGGGGTGATCAGCGAGGGATCATCGACGTTCACATAGAGATGCTCACCTTTACAGCGGCCTCCGATGCACTTGCCAGATGTTGGTTCCAGCCGGGAGCGTTCTTGTTGGGAGTAGAGTATTTGTGTTGCTCCTTTTTGAGGTTGCGCTGTTTCTCAGTCTCGAGCACCTTTACAAGGGTGTCAGCATGGTTATCGCGTCGCGTCCATGGACGGACCGTGACGTACCTCTGGATCATTGTCGTGCATGGTGCTCGAATAACGTGGGAAGGCAGCAGCAGCCCTCGAAGCTTGGGGCGCAATGGCGCGTTTGAAGGCGTTACGAGTCGCGAGCGAATACATTATGGGTGAGTCGTAATAAGTTGTTATTGATATTCGAGACAACGACGGAGGAATTGACGAGTTTGGTTGATGGTGATGGGAAGCAGCGACGAACGAAGTCGCCCGGTTTTGAGCATGGCGGGCATGGCGCAGGGAGGAGAGTCAGGAGACGCAATGACGTCGTTCACCTCGGCGCTCCTACATATGCACGGTGCATGTTGACGTCACCGCTAACCTTTCTCTGGAGACGGGGTGCTAGCTACGTGATTCCGAGAAGCTTAAGGTTGATATTATCCAACTGGGTATATTCTACCTGACATTAATCTCACAGCTCGATAGCGATACAGGGTACGAATGTAGGACGACAGAAAACAAGACGAAAACATATAGCAGTCAGTCAAACCCGTCGTCAAAGTCAATCCCGAACAGATGATGCTACAGTCGCGAAAATCAGTCATAGGAAACGTCAGCCAGTTCGTCAAGATCCCTACCTTGTATAGCGCCATCACTTTCACAACCCAAGCTTCGAGGTGGAAGATCTTTTTGCTGCCTACGCGTAAGCGGACCTCCTACGATCCGGTCAGATGCGGCTTCGCAACGGAAGAAGAGCGTATCATTGACTCACATATATAGCTGCCCAATGAATGATATCTGCCTTCAAGGCTTCGTCAACCTGATCAACCACCCTATCCGCGATAGTCTAACATCAAAATGTCATGCATGACTGAAGCAAGTACAGAGTAATCTGATATACCTTTAGCACAATGGTTGGCGGAATGCAGTGGGTCAACAGCTCGTATAACTTCGACCGTACTTCTAGAACGCGTTGCGGTGTCTGCTCTTGAATGATCATGTCAGCGACCTTATGACAATACGTTTCCCAGTCTGGCTTCGCAATTGTTATTGGCCCACTCAGGTCCGGTCTAAATTCGCGTTAGTTCCCGTCTTCGTATCGCGAGAAGTTCAATCAAGAGTACGCACGTTTGCATCTTCAAACTCTCAAAGACGAGGATGGCTTTTCTTAGATTTCCGTTAGAATCACGAGCAATTTCTCGCGCAATGTCGATGTCTATCTCCCTAAACGGTTGCTTTTTCGCGATGTACTGCAGCACATTCACGATCTACAGGGTATTTTTTGAGTCAAGCACAATCCTGGAGAGCGGTAGATTCAGCGCTGACCTCGTCTTCACTTGGCGCCGCGACTCTCATGAGAAGACAACGACTCTTGATAGGTGCGATAAGTTTACTTGTGCTGTTCGCACACAAGATGATTCGCATATTCGACATGTACTTCTCCATTGTTCGACGAAGCGCCGCTTGTGCATCTCGTGAGAGGGAATCGGCCTCGTTAATAATGACAACTATTCAATCGTGAGACGAGCATCGTGTCAAGATAGGGGGTCATACCTTTGAATCTGTGCTTCGCGTTGATATCAACTTGTTGGGTTTGTGCGATCTCTTTCAGGATTTCTTGAATAACTACTCGGTCGTACATTCCAACTTCGCTGGATGCGGATATTAGTCTACTGCAGCCTTTCATGGCAAGCCATCATTGAAGAGCTCACCTCGGTGTGATTTCAAGGTGGAAATTACTCTGAACAATATTCACGTCCAGTTTCCGTCTCGAAGGTGTCATGAACACCCTCTGGTCGATTTTGAGCTAGCGCAATAACTTGTTTAGTACATTGTTTTGTATAAGGCCAAAAATCACAGCTAACCTTTTCTGCGCCCTTTCCAAACAGTTCCCTAAGTGTACATGAAATTCTCGTTTTCTTCCCTGCGCCCGAAGGACCATAGAAGAGCATATGTGGGAAATCTCCACTCGCCGCCTGCGAAGAATATTAGAGTCTTAGATAGGTTACTGCTTCCTAGATAATTTGGTAGCACGTACGAGTGAGCGCAGCCTGTCGGAAAGGCCATGGTGATAGTGTAGATCGTCCAACGTTTTCGGCCGGTACTAGTGTCCTGGGCTCAAACGACGACTTCGATGGAGGGAATATATAACGTACCTGGTCTACCCAAAGGGCCATCTTCAATTATATGTAGATAGGAAGGAGGAGAAGCTACCGCAATTTCAAGCTGAGGATGCTGATACCGTCAAGTTGTAGCGTGACGAGACGCGATCGACTCGACGATTTACCGTGACAGAACGCGTGACGTAACGCGTATCCGGGTTTTGTCACACCATGTCGCTGGGCACTTCACAGTAACTTCTCACTGGGCAGAACACTACTGTACATTGACGTCCGACGCTTCAACATTTGCTTCTCTATCATCTTCCCTTGGAAAATATTTACCAGTACTCCTGTCCTCTCCATAATGCATCGGTGTTTGTGCATATCGGAAATTCTGTCACTGGCACATATCTGTGAAGCCACCCTAGAACGGTCTGAAGAACGTGACATGAGGTTGTACATCGCATCGGTCGCCTCCCTCGCACGGACATGTGAGCGCTTCTACGAGCCAGCAATGGATGTACTTTGGAGCCAGTTGGATAGTCTAGTCCCTCTCTTTGCTTGCCAGAAGGAACATGGTGATCACTCAGGCGATTGCACCCCCGGGGAACTAGTATGTCTGAATGAAATTGTCAAGCATGATTGAACGGAGCAATTACATGTACACACCTCCATTAACGTTGCAAGTTGACTAGCAGTAGTAGGCTTGCCACCGTGAGGCGCAATTCCAAGTTATCATGTCACCATGACAAATGGCGTGACACGATGTGTACTAGGTGCATGCTCCATGCCCTTCTCACCGTGTATTAAGACTTCATCTCACCTCCAAGCGAATTCCAGGTGTTCACAAGCTGAACAAATTTCTATATCCTGCATACTATATTGCTGTATGTTTGTTGAACTTTGCTTGCCTATTCCCTCAGTTTTAGAAAACAAGTCATGATGAGGTCTTAGCCTTACGGTGAGTAGTCCTTACCAATGTACATAACATGTTGAACTTGAAGTCCGTTCGCATTCACTGGAATTCGTAGATTCCGGGGCACATGACCGCGTCAACTCACGTGACAATAGCACGAGTTTCAATGTTAAACAGTTCATTGAATACCTACAGAGGTGTGTCCCCGGAGTCAGTGTTCAAGTTCAGGCTGTGATCACCTAACTGAAAATAGCCATTCTTCATCCTAACATCTTGCAATGAGCTCTCTCCCTCCTTCATTATGACATTAAGGAATAGGATTTTTGACTTCGTTGTATACAATCCAGAGATAACGTGTGACTCGATCTTCAATATTATGCTAATGCTTATGTACAACTGTTCTGAGTAAAAGAGAACAAAATTACGATGTACAGAGAAATTGTTTGCAAGCAAGTCGGACCTTAGAAGATTTGACCTTGAGTACCACAATGGAAAGGTCACGGTCAGCGGCCGATGAGGAATCGCACTACACCCGAAGTCTGCGTCCTCGATTATATCACTGCAGTAGACCATTTCCTTGCCCGGACCTGCGCGAACTTGGCCAAGAGTGGTTCCACGATCCTCCATGGGCTAACGTCCGATGGCGGCAACAGGGCCTCCATGAATCGCACTCTCGAAAACGTGTCTGAGAGCGTTGCGGCCATCATGACAGCAGATTGTAATCCATGCCCTTCCCTGAGCTCCTTGCATCGAGACCGATAGGTCGCTTTTCCAGACATGACTTGCCGGTCAGCTTCGAGAGCGGCATCGGAGGCGTCATAATCGACCAGAAGGGCGTTGAGACGGGGCCATCCGCGAGCAAAGGCACGTAACGCCCATAAATTGGTGACGAACCCAGGTATAAATAATTCCAAATGTTCCATCTTAGGCCATGCGGCGATCATCTTCTGAGTGTAGTCCACGGGGAGAGTGAAAGAGATATTGTATACGACCAACACCTTGAGATGAGGTAGATCCATGAGCGGAGCGATTGATAGGGGGTCACTGGGGAATGAAAGGTCGTGATAATTTCGTAGGTGGAATGAATCTAGTGTCTTGTGGCAGGACACAGCGGTGATGAATTGCTGCAAGTCAAACGTGGAAGCTTGCACATGGTTGCAGGTAACGTCGAGATGCCGGAGGTGTGGAAATTTGGGAGCTTGAAGTAAACGGGTTGGCAGTTTGTCGACGGATGAGATCGTGAGTTCTTCCAACAGAGGGAAATCGTGCATCTCTGGATCGGCAACGACACATCTGTGTAGAGTCGCAGACGTCAAAGCGATTTCTAAGGTTCGGAGGGTCTGGGAGCAGGAGATACGGAGCAATGCATCGTATGTCGGTTCGTAGTTCGCACATTTGAGTGACTGAAGGTCTGGGAAGGAGATGAGCGAACAATCCAGAGCGCCCTGGAGTGTCGCATCCTGCAGTCTTGGTGTCAACACCTCCAAATGACGAAGACCGGGACAGCGCGTTTGCGCCATATGAAGATGAGCTGCATTGAAGAGATCATCATCGAGTTCAAACTTGAGTCGAGTGATATTGCTTCCAAGAAGCGGTACAACGTAAAGGGGCATATATAACAATCCGGAGTCAAGAGGGCTCCAATAGAGATCGATCAATGAGTGAAACGCCTCTTTGTGGGGGCAACAGAAGGCGAAAACTTGTAGTGCGACATGAGCGTCATCGTCGAAAACGCAGAGGGTTCGGACTCGACTAGCATTGCGAAGAAAGCGGTCCCAGTCGCTATCCTTCAGAACGTATCGCAAATTATACGTCTGACCTACGGCATGAATATCTGCAGAAAAGAGGGGAATCAAGGCGCGTACCAATCCACCGTGCTCTGGGTCCCTCCCCCAGGTTTCCCTTGGGAGACAAAGGAAAAGAGGAACCAGGGAGTCAAGATTTCTCCAGAGAGTGGTCATCGCAGGTTCGTAGAACGATGCACAGGTACGTGCAAGCGAGGCGACTGAAGCTTTGTCTCTATTCCCCAATGCAGCTTCGCAAATCTCAAGCACAATTTCCGGCACCTCCAGACACGAATGCATCGTGAGCTTTCGCGAGATTCCTGGCTTGCGGCGTTGAGACAAAACCGGCCTGTTGAGAGGGATGAGATGTGGTGGTTGGTGAAAGAGCAGGAAAGTGCGGCTTAAGTTTGAACACTTACTTTCGAACTTGCCGCTTTATGGGCGTCTATATAAAGCATGATCGTGACCGGCGATACCGCCGGTATGGATGCTTGCATCCTGTCCTTTCACGCCAGCCACGACGACGTGAGACAGTTGGTCTCGCAGGCAGTTTGGTGTAGCTCATGGACGACGACGGCGACATTGGTCTCACCAATCTCAGCTCGAGGGGATTCATCTCCCCGATGAACACCCCTCCACGACGACCCAGCACGCGACGGCCTTCGACGATCAAAATTAGAAGGCCATCTGGCTCTCAAGCTTTCGACAGTCCTCTCAAGTCTCCTTCTTCCCCGGACTTGCTCAAGGAGCTCACTGTTTCAGTTTCCAACACACCAAGGCGGCTGTCCAGGTCGAAAACATTGCCGAGGATTGTCCAGAATGACAGCGTGGACGTAACTTTGGATGCGCTCAGCCTGCAAGACCTCGCCATGAGCCGAGAGAAGATTACGAAGCTTAGGAGATGGATTCATGCTCTAGTGGTTGGTGAGCTTTAGTTCGATATAGTCATAGCCGTGAGCCTAGCTTCGTGTTTCTCAATCGTCCGAGCTCCACAGTCGACTTTGATTTGGAATATGGACCAAAAATTACGAAGGTGTACCCACATCTCGCTCTGGGTCCAAGTGAATCGGAGAACATGTATGCTCCCCAATTTCTCAGCACATATGCACCATAATAAATGCATTTGTTAGAGCATTCTCTTCATTTCCAGATGCACCCCAAACGGCTGAGGGTTCTCATATACACTCGTTCCGTCTGAGATTATCGGGTCCATCTGAAGACATTCTTCCGCGCTCTGAAGATGACCGGCCCTCCACGCATGACGGCTACATGTATGGTTTCTCATATTTCACCCAGAGGAGGGACTCAACTTCGAAGCGAGGCTACCAGCAGGTAGTGTGATTTGTATTGAGATTTACACCCCCTCACTGAGAGCATCTCTTGCAGCGATCTTTAGTGGTTTTGACTCAGCACGCATATCCCGCCCTGTTCTATACCATTCTCACTCACCTGGGGAATGAATTCCTGCTGCACGGCGGTCCCATGCTGGAAGCTGCCTGCCACAACATCGCCCACTGGTATGCATAGTCCTTAACTGCTTCGATATCCACTGACTCGTAGGAAAAGCAAGGTCAGACCCTGAGCCAGGTTCAGTACTCGAACTCGGCTTCCTTGGATCTGTGTTCACAACACAACTGCCGAGTTCAGTTGATACACCACAATCGCAGAACACCGTCATTTCTATACGAGAATACGATGCTGACAATCAGGTGTGTGGGTCCCGCTGTGAGATTTCTTCATGTCTGCTGATCGCCGCTGGCAGATTTTTGCCTCCCTCCCTCCACCGCACCCGCCTATCCTGAACAGCCTTGAAGCTTGTCTGCCGCACCTGTGGTCAATATGGGAATGTTTGGTACTCTGCGAACCAATCCTGATCTATGGGCCGTCGGCTGCCATGACTAGTCAAGTAGTATGGTGGCTGCGAGACATCTTGCGACCAGTATGTTGACGGCTCCCCCATTCGCTTTTGGTCGATTCACTCATCACAATTTGTTACCGTAGATACCCCTCACAGGAGACTTTCGCCCCTTTTTCACGATACACGATGTTGACTATGGAGTCATCGTCAATCCCAGACCGCCCCAATCGGGCGTTCTCCTGGGTGTAACGAACCCCCTCATTGAGAAAGCATGTAAACATTGGCCACACGTCATTAGCCTTGGTTCTTCGCGGTGAGTATTACTATGCATCGCTTCGGTTCCCGCCTAAAATAGCAGTAGGTTGTCGTCTCCCAAAACGGCGCGTACTCCGCGAACACCTTGGTCTGCTGTCGACACTTGGGTCAATTTCAATGCGGGCCCGGCGCCCGGGTGGAAGTCCAAAACGCACAAGAGGTACATTTCTCGCGACCGCGCATTACTCAAGAAATGTGAGGAAGCCATTAATCAAGGGGGTGAACGTGCGAGTAGGTATCCTTCCCTTTCCTCAAATTGACGTCGCTAAAAAATTGGCGAACAGAGATTGAAGCTTCGATGGCTCTTCGCCAGCACTTCTCTCAACGTACAACAGCGTTCTTGGTGCCGCTGCAGAGATATCTCAATACCCTTATACCAACCCCTGCAGAGTCAGCAACAGCTGCGCATTTTCCTTCACTACCTTCTGCTATGTCAATGCCATCATCTGTCACATCCATTTCTGGAGCGCCGTCACCGTTATCCCTCACTTCAGCCTCATCGTCGTCTTCTCTCTCTTCAGCCGCGAACTCTCCCACAATCCCAGCACCCCAGACTCATCTTAGCGCTCCGACGCCGACGACTGCATCTACTTTGACTGCAGCGCCGTCCACGCCAACGCTTACGCCCGCGGCCACTCCTTCGTTCAACCATCACCTCCGGCTCAAACCATTCTCTGCCAAGGCGTTCATTGCTTCACTTTCTCCGTATTCTTCTTCATTGGCTCCACCTTCTCTTCTTCCATTCAAGAGCAATTCCAGGCAGAAGGAGTTCTATGATAGATGGATTAGGAGTCGTGCATTTGGGGTTTGGCTCAGTGAGCAGGAGGAGATTGTAAAGAATGTGTTGGAAAAGAGGGGTAACTAGACCGCAGCTCTCATTCATATTGGACGAAATCAGTTATCAGTTTTGGACACGGATGTATCATCTTCAGTATACCATTGTATTGATGCGTTTTGACATGGCCCGGAGCCAGTTAGCAGCTATAATTGTAATGCTCTTAGCATCGTCCGTTGTCTGCGAAGTCCGCTAGAATGACCGCTTTCATCCCTGCATAAATTGAATTGGAAGTCTTCGTCCCGTGATCGTGTCGTGGCATTTAGCCGTATTTAGGCGCGTTCGTTACGTCTTGTGCGTGCCGTCGTTCTTGCGTGCTCAGAGGGCAGCTTCAGTGTCCAGTGTTCATTCTCTCGCAGTGTATCAGTCAACTCATCTATTTATTGGTACGAGGCGTGTTGTGTCTACGTGTAAAAGCGAGCTGACAGGATGCGATCCAGAGTCATAATGTCGGACCAATTGACCCCCAATGAAGAGGAGTTGCTGCAAGTGAGTCCTTGTTGTGCTTTGTGGTCAGCATTCCTCATCTGAAGACGAGGGGGAGCCTTGTCGCAGACACATTGCCTTTTTTGACTTTGAATTTATTCATATATACCTTTACTGACTACGCTATTGTCGCATAGTCCGCCCTGAACAATGCCTTCACGGAATCCTCTCTTCCTCCTCTCCCCAAAGTCGACCCAACGCCTCCCCAACTAACCTCGTCTGTCTCCTCAGAGCCTGCACCCGTGGATCCCACACCCGTCATCGCGCCTTCCTCTTCTGGCCCAGACCCAGCAGAAGAAGAATGGAAAGCCGAATACGAGCACCACCTCGCAGAATGGAAAGCGCGCAATGCCGAGCAACGTGCTAAAGCTGAGGCGGAGAGGAAGAAATGGGAAGAGATTCGGGAGAAGGAGGCGAAGGAGAAACAGGAAAAGAAGGCGAGAGGCGAGCCGGTGGATGAAGATGAAGGCGACGAAAACCTGGGCGCAAGTATTACGGGTAGTGTCGGTGGTAGTGGATGGGTAGGCGTTGGAACAAACGACAGTCAAACCAGCAAGACGGCTAGTGTTGTGGATACTCCTAGTCCCGTCGACGCAAGAGATCTGGTCACTGGTGAGGGACAAAAGCATGAGTCGAAAGAAGAGCTCGAGGTAGGAGTTGTTGCCCAAGTTTCGCGATGTGTTCTTAAAAAGGAGTCGCTCATAGTCTATTCTCCCTGGTCCTTCTTCGTCTCCTCCTGAGGGGTTGAAGCATGACCGCTATGCCTCTGGCACGGAGTCCTCAAAACACGAAAACTGGGAAGAGGTCTCTTCAGGCACTTCATCCTACCCTTCCATTTCTTACCCGTCGGACCCGCACTCGCCGTCCTCCACAAACCATCCCGGACTTCATCCTGTACATGCGGATCCACGTCATCCCTCACACCATCACCATCACCACCATGAACACCATGCCCAACCAGCCGGAGAAGATGCGACACGGACAAGTCCCACATTTGCGATATTCGATTCCCGGCTTAGCACGAAGACACGCGTTCTGGCTCTAGTGTCGAGCTTAGCTATTAATCTGCTGTTGCCCTTTGTCAATGGCGTCATGCTTGGATTTGGCGAGATATTTGCGCGTAATGTGGTCGTGGGCTGGTTCGGGTGGAAGACACCTGCTCGGCCTGGCAGTACTGCTGCGGATGTAGGCATTGGGAAAGGTCGATCGCGGAAGCAATAGATAGAAGTGCGTCTAGGCTATTATAACGCGCTGTAATCATGGCTGAATACACTGTCACTCGAGTCAAAACACCTAAGTATGGTGATACTTCTGCTTCAGCACGTTCCCAATTTGGTGGGTTCGTTACCAAATGCGGTTGCGCCTGACCGTATATAGAAGTTGCGGCTGATACAGGGACCCACAAAGCAAAGCTGTTGTTCCTGGACTCCTCGAACCGTGGAAGGTGCCCTCGCAAAATCACGGTAGTGTCTGTACATGTCCCCTGCCTGACCGCATCAGGAAGAAACCTCAGTGGATGAACCTCGCCGACAGCAAACCTGAATGACCTTGCACCATCACGGTCGCAAAAGGCAGTTCACTTGCCTGTTCGGTTCATTGTGGCGCATCCCGAACCCGGTGCGATCACTGCCTTATTGGATGACGCAAAGTGGCCACCCACCTCGTCGTTCTCTCTGCGTCCGGCGACGGGACACGGCGTGGCGGGCGACGATGACGACAACGATGAGCTCACAGTCGTGAGAAGTCACCCGCCCTCTGGCCTATATAAACCCTCGCCCTCCTCGCCCATCCTCCAGACAAACACCCCCACGTAGTACATTTACACCGTCACTTTCAACCAAATCACTACTCGTCATAAAGATGTCTTCCTACAAAGTATGTGCCTGCGTATGGATTCATCGATGCTCTTGAGGCTGACCGCGCATTTAGGAGGGTCAGAACGTCGAGTACCGCCCCATCGGTGGTGAGTACGCCGTGTACACGGAACCTTGGACAGCAACTTAATCAACGTTCTCTCACGATGTAGGTCAAGCTGAGAATGTCGCCCATTCCACTGGTACTATTACAAAGGTATTCGACGCCGAAGACGGTACCAAAAGGTACACGATCAAGAACGACAACACTGGCAAGGAGACCAACTATCAGGTATGTTGTCGCAGACTTCCGTCTCTTCATTTCGTGTGCTGACGTGACTCGGCCTGCAGGAAATGAACATCGTTGGTCCGGCCGAGAAATAGATTGTGTCACGTCTAATGTGGCTTGTAATTCGGATGTACGATACTGAGCGAAGTAGGAGGACTGTAGTAATAGAGAAGTTTAAAGAAATCAGCGGAGCCATATCGTCGGCTGTTATAGTACTTCGATTAGACAATGCATGGTGAATCGGAGTGACGTGACTCGGAATTTCATCACATCTGCAACGCTACGGCAACTAGTAGAGATTCTGCATTGAAGGAGCTCTAGCTATGATGCGACAGGTTGTGTGCCGCCATGCACATCTGTCGCAAAAATCATTCGCCCCTTGTAAGGGAATTCCGGTTACATCAGCTTCCAATCAGCTTCTAATGACAGTTACAACGTCGCTTACAAGGGATTATGACCCCCTTACAACCGCTTGTAACTCGATTATGACGGCCCTTTCGCTTCCAATGCCCAAGACTTGCCTTGGAAGCCCTGAAAAGGAAATTTTGGTTTTTGCGACATCTTGAGTCGGGCGAGTTGGGCGACAGTGAGACAAGATCCTGAATCTTATGTTATGGGTGACAAGCGATCATCCTGAAGGTCGGAAGGCCAAGGTAATTCTGGGTTATCGGGGAAGCGAGCTCTCTCTTCTGCATAGGTACAGTGATCACCTTTGCGAGGGATCCATGTCAGACCCAGCATGAAATGATACACATCAGAACCCTACAATATGTATAACTTGCTTGAGCTCGTTCAGTGGTAAGTGGCACAGCAGCCATCATCGGAAGCAGCTTTTCAATATCAGTGGCTATCTCGATTCTCAACCAATTAAGCAAACACTGCCGGGTATTCTGCCTTGTCTGCTTCGGACAGATTGCGTAGTGGACCATGCAAAAGAACAGTCTTTGCATTCCGGAGCGGTAAGTGTCCACTTCGGTGAAGAGGATATCAAGTACGTACGTTGCATCTCCTTCTTGATTAGATCGGCGAGCAGGAACCCTCGAAAAAGCAACTGCTCCGTCCGACTCCGAGGCATAGAAGCACAAGGACCGGGCTGCGGACCAGGAAGTACAGGATTGTGCGGCAAATGGCTCATACTAGTTCACGTCCTACCCTGGCTCAATATGCGCTGGGAAATGTTCACCTGCGTGCGCATCCTGATGTTGTTGTACTAGAAGCTGGGGCACGATCAGTTCGTTTTGAGGTAGTAGAAGAGGTTGAGAAAACTAAGGGGGTAGCCCGGGGGGAATATATAGAATGTGTCACTAGAGTTATAAGGGATACAACAAGATGAATAGTAAGAACAAAATATGGAGTTACAAGTGGGTCGATCGGGTCAATGGTCAAAATGGTGAGAGGCGTAACGCACACGTGGACAACAGTCCTCATGCACCGACGGTCGCAGCAAGAAAATTGTGGGTACTATTTGGAAGGAGGCTGACTCGGACATTCAGTAAGCTCTCGAGTCAAAAATGCATCGATAGGACATGCTAAGAGTTTAAACCACTGCGCAATCGAACATTTGTGCAATACAATCATGGGTCCGAAGAAAGGCGAAGTGCACCAATTCCTGCTTCGATACTTTGCTCAGCATCCTGTGCAGAAGGAGCTCTAGGATGCGGCTGCGTATGATCGCCACTAGTTGCAGGGCGTTGATTGTTAAGCAATTTCTTACCGTTCCTCCAATGGGTAGCGAGCGACTCTTGAAGATGCTTGATCGTCGGAAGATCAAGGTAATACTGGGGTACTTGCAAAGCGAGCTCATTGTTCTGCATAGACACACGCGCAATCTTCGCAATGAAGTATGTCAAACTCGGTAAGAAACGATCATAATGAACAACTCACAATATGCATAACCTCCCTGAGCTCGAGTAGCGGCAACACAACAGCGAACATTGGGAGCTGCCTCTCGATATCCGTGGCCAGCCGAAGCAATTCAGCGAACGCGGCCGGATACTGCGCTTTGTCCGCTTCAGACAGGTCGCGCGGCGGACCCTGTAAAGCAGCACTTGCTGCTGCGTCCCGAAAACGACTGCGTAAGCGTCAACCCTGATGAAGGGAAAACAAAAGACGTACGTCGCGCCCCCCTCTTAATGTTTTCGACGATTATAAGACCCCGCTGAAGCAACACCTCCGTCCTGTTGGGCATTCGGCCTGGTTGCTGCTGCTGACCAGGCAGTACAGGACCGCGCTGCATGTGACCCTGAGCGTTCATAGCCATGTTCTGTCTAGACTGTTGATGCTGATGCGCCTGCGACGATTGCTGTTCGGCTGGAGCGGGGCCTCCTGAAGGCATGTTCGTTGAGAACTGCCCGTTAGACATAGCGGCCTTCAAAGACATATGAAATTGTCCCTGACTTTGGGATAGTCTCTGAAGAAGAGGCCTGTTCGTATCCACCAGGTTGATCGTGTCGGGACGCACTCCTCGGGCCTGCATCTGCTCTCGGCTCAGCGAAGCGAAGCTCAGCATCTCCTGCGCCTTCCCTGGATCCATATTCCGCAGTAATTCGGTGATGGCGGACCAACCGACGACTGGAGTCCTCTGGGCTTGTGGATTCATAGGGTGATTTTGAACGATGTTAGGCTGCAACATGCCACCGTTCATATTCATATTCTGATCCGGTCCAGATGACGACGGTCCAACATCGCTAGCATTCTGCCGGATCCTTCCATGCTTGTGCATGAGGTACGCGTAGTCGAAGCCACGCAAGTACATGCAGTAAACGTGGTGGACGCGAGTCGCTGGATCGGGACCCGACCGCGCTGGTTCTGTGCCATTCGCTGGGAAGTTGACAAAACCCAAGTTCGCAGCGATGATAGACCAAGGGTCCTCATTCGCGCGTCGTACAAGCTAGGATGCGATATGTTAAACTTCACATAATTCAGAGAATTGAAGCGACTTACTGCAGCATAACCACCTGCCTGCATTGCCTCACGATGCAGCGCATACAAGATGATCAACCTGCCGTCCATATTGAGCAGTTGCTCATCAATAGACGCGCGATTTTTCTGAAGGTATTGAGCGTGCGCTTTCTGAAAGACGGCTTCGTCCAACGGTTGATGGGGTGTAGTTTGAAACCTGGTCTCGTAAGGGTAGGCCACATGTGGAAAAGCCATGTGGTGTGGCACAGACGGAACAGAAGACACGGTAGGTCTCCTATGATAACGATGTGAGCAGCATCTTGTTTCTGACATGACTGCTGCACCTACCAATCAAGAACAGCCACATTTTCGTCGCTTTCGTTGATATACTGTGCATGCGATCCGTCCGGGTTGCTTCGACTGTTCATGGACTTGAAGAATTTCCACGTTTGGTCATTCACAGGCTGGATCTCTGGGTCAATGAGATGTGCAGGCCGTTCTTTGTTCTGTATTCCGTGTTTCAATAAGTAATCATCGGTGGCGTTGTGTAGTGTGCACAGCTCACCTCTGCTGGTGGGTGTGACCAAGACTCGTTCGTATAATGATGAGCCATGAGAGGATGTTGAAAGTGAGAGAGAAGAGGTGGTGACGGCGGTACTTATATTGTAAGTGTTGAGACAGTCGCCACCGTTACCTTTGTCATGTACTTGGAAGGGAGGAGCAGAGAGAAGCCCAACTCGGCGTTTCACGCGCAGCCTCTACGTCCATACCCCGCTTACTTAACTGACGCACAAAAGGCGAAGTACAAAGAGCCACTTCATCCAGATAAGCCGTTTTCAGCCTCAACCCAAAACAAAGAAATTTAAGAGATGACCACCTGACTGCATATACGACCTTCTTGCGCGAGTTCTAGTATAAGTTCTGACACTGGTCACAGACATGCTGCACTCTGCGCAGGCACAACTGGGGGTATGTACCTACCTTTCGACCCTTCTCGACCCTCCCGAGTGGCGCCGGGCGACGGGCACATGTCTCAATATTGAGGATAATGACCACGCCACGCTGACATGTATTTTGGGGGATATGTCCCCATGTAGATGAAAATGAGGAGATTACTGTAGTACAGCTTAGCGACGTGAGCATAGAGCACAATGACGAGAGAGTACGGTATAATATACACGTGACATAGACGTACATAGATATTAAGGTCCTCGTGATGTCCTACTAACCACCGTCAAAGAGCCTCTTGAGGTAGGCTGCAGCAGCCTGCCTGACTTCTTCATCGACGCCCTGCTTAGCCAACACTTCCGCAGCCAAGCTGGCCTTCTCCTTCTTGTCTAACAACAAATCCCCAGAAGTGACGCTTTGCTGATCTCGTCGAGCCTCTCTTTCTTCTGCCTTCTTCAGCAGATCCTTCCATGCCTTGCCCTCTTCTACTTGGGTCCGCAGTAGCTCCGTCAATGTATTACAAGACGTAATGAGCGTTTGCGTGAGGGAAGTCAGGTGTCCGAGTGTTTGCTGCATGTGCGGTGACGGTGGCTGAGGGGGTAATGGTGGGGCATAAGGCGACGGTTTATACGCAGCATAATAATGCGCCCCATTATCTGGAGGTGGATATGGATATGGATAACCCATTGGCGGCGGTTGTGCTGGCTGCATATGCCCATTCATCGAATATGGCGCTTGCGGATGCGTTGGAGGCTGAACTGCTCTACTACCCTGAGAGGACGCACGGTTCCGCGAAGAAGATGGTCGATTCGGACTATCTTTATTTCCTCCTTCACCTTCTTCGAGCTCATCTTCCCCACTCCCTCCTTCCTCTTCCTCTTCACCGCTCTGGTTACCGTTGGCAACAAGTTCCTGTCCAGAAATGGATTGCATATTACCCTGGAAGGCTGCAATGATATGTGGAGGCGGTGGTGGGAAAATGTGAGCGAGAGGGTCCGGGGGAGGAGGATCTGGGCCATGGTAAGGTAATATATTACCCGTTACATCGGGACGATACCTGCAAGTATGTTTTAGCAACACGACCTCGAACGCGCCAATGAAATACTCTTCATACCTACGACGGAATAGTTCAAACCATCCTAATTTGTACCAATGATCCACGACTTTGATGTTCAAATTAGCGACAGGGATGTTCGCGACAGATCGTCCCGCCTCCAACTTCCTCTCAAGAAATGTTTGTCGATGAATTGGAGATGAGAATGAAGCCGGTATGGGCGCGTGAAGTATGTCTTGTGCATTTGATCCTGACGCCGTTGACGAAGGGTCACCACTCGTAGCCGAGTTGGTGTTCATAGGCCCAGCGAGATCACCTGGGTTTGAAGGAAGAGATGTACAAAGGAATTTGTTGAAAGCATATATCTGCTTGAATGTCTCCACATTTCTGTGATAACAAGACTTCAACGCTGTGAATGATTTCTTGCCCTCAAAGAGTACAGATGCTGCCTTCGAGTCGATGACCAGTCAATGTTATCGTCACAAGGATTGTAACGGGAAAGGAAGCTAACCTCCCTGAAGACACTATTCATCTGGTTGGCGAAGGCACCCCAGTGCTCATCAGATGCAAGCATCCAAACGAATAGTTTACCCTTTTCTTCGTCTGTCCAGTGCTTAGCACCTCCACCGTTCTCGCGTCCACCTACAACTCCACCATCGTTGGTGGAATCACCAGTAGTGCCAGCTTCCGCAGATTCTACAGCGGCAAGATTAACGCGCATGCGCCTTTTGCGAACTGTCTTGCTGTTACTCTTCGGTGTACCGAAATCCTCAGTTTCGTCCAACTTTCTTTTTGGTGTTGTTGAAGGGCCGGAGGGAGAAGCATCAGCACTTTGGGGGTTGGCGCTACTTCCTGGGACGGGAGATGCAGGCTGAGGTGTCGACTGTGGCTGATGTTGCTGTTGCTGTTGAGGAGGCGGAGGGAAAAACCCAGGCGGCGTATTCGCAAAAAGAGGTACATGTACTGGCGCATGCGACAAAGGTAGATGTTGAGAACCTGATGGACCTTGTGCTGCAGCAGCGGCCGCTGCACTCTCGTATGTGGTAAATGTACCTGAGTACGGCAAACTGGGAGGAGTTAGCGTTCGATTATGATAGGATGCCTGGTCATCAGACGGAGGCCTGTTCTGTAGAGATAGTTTTGTACCGCAGTCAGCCTCGTTGCCATAGAGTTACACAAGGCGTAAAGCAAAGTGATCTTAGGATCGTTAGAGGAAGGACAAACCTGGGCGGTACTGGAGGATTGGTTCGCTCCAGAGGTCGTTCCGTTCCCGAGCTCATGGACGGAGCCAGCCGGTCGTGGATGTGTTGTTTCCCTCGGTAGTTGGCCGCTAACAAGATATAAGCGCAAGTCCAAGAGTATGTTGTCGCAGCTTAGAGCACATACTTTGAAGCCATTTGCAACGGTTGAAAGAAAGCTGGAGTATACGAGCTCTTTCAGCACAATCGCAGGTGATGGCAAGTGTGATCCAGGGATGGCTCGATTCAGCACGCGAGGATTGGTTCAGCATGGGGTAGATTTTGACCTCCTGACGTTGCTTATACGACTTCAACTAATGGGCACTTGGCACAGTGGTAGCGCGCATGCTTCGCATTTATTGGCTTGCATGAGGTCGGGAGTTCAATCCTCCCAGTGTCCATTGAATTGGCAATTTGGCATTGTTCCTTTTTCTTACCATCATAAACCAAGTCCTTTTGCTGCTGCTTGAAGTTCAAGTTTTGCAAGCTCGTGAATCCAAAGCTGATCGCAGGCTTTTATAAGCTACAAGCCCTTCTCCACCCACTCGCTGCCTTCTGTACTCGTAAACATGTCCAGCAGCCTGAGCTAAGTAGTCGCGAGACGGTATACCGGTAAAGGTCAGTACTCGTGCACCGTACATACGGTAAGTATTTGCAACAACACCGTATCCTAGCGGTGACATTCACGGTATGCCTTCAGTCTTCTGTATCTCTTACTTATCCTATTCTAAATACCACAAATTATTGGTACATGAACAGTATCTTCACTTGATCGACAGTGAGTCTTTATTACAGTACCGTATGTAACCTAATAGGGTCTGTGAAGCAGCCTCATTTCATTCTCTTCACTAGCTGGTCCAAGTCGGTCAGAGAGCAGACTGCATAGTTCTGTAACCCCTATGATATCGGACGGGACAGACAGAAATTCATCTTGCTCCCGAGAATGTCTGCTAACTCCGAGTGTGACGCACAACTCAGGCTGTGGGCCTCGGCGAACTATATGAGTCGCGATACCCAGGTCTTAGTCGTAAATGGCCGTGGACGTCACATTAGTCGTTCCATCGGTCACGAACTGAAGGTATGGAGGAGGTACTAGTAAGTGGACTCTGTCGAAACGTGCCCATGTCGCATAGTAAGCCAGTGGTCGGCCTCGGGCATCTCGACGCATACCCGCAGGGATTACCGAGGCCCGGCCTAGTAAGTACAGCCAATCTCATGCACAAATGATATTGTTTCTGCTTGTGTGTTGCAAAAATCGCATGACATTGACCCGTCCACCGGAATTTCTCAGTCATTACTATACAGGAGATGTACTAACATCGCCGACGCGACACCAGTCATGACTCTATCGTTGCGGTGGGATGCTTATGAGCCATGGCCGGTGCCCGAGTGTTCGTGATACTACATATATGGGGACTAACGCGTGGCTCAAGTCGCAACAGTGTTCTATTGCATCACACTGTCTCCCAGGACTTTACAACCAGTACTTCACAGCATGGCTTCGAAAAAGCTCATTCTCGTTATTGGCGCCACCGGAGCCCAAGGACTCGCTGTGATAGACAAGTTGCTTGCCCCCAGCGGCGACGGCTCACCATCTCCGTACGCTGTCCGCGCCCTTACTCGCGATCCTAACAGTCGTCGCGCGAAGCAACTCACGGACAAAGGGGTGGAGTGTGTCAAAGGTAGTGTCATATCATAATCTTATAGAGTTTACTACTGGGTCTGACAGTCGGCGATATCATTCAAGGCGCATTCGATGATCTGCCTACAGTGCACAAGGCCCTCGAGGGTGTTTATGGTGCATGGGTTAACACCGATGGATTCACCGTGAATGAAATGAAAGAGGTCTACTACGGCATTCGAATCTTCGAGCTGGCAAAGCAGGCGAAAACTCTGCGCCACTATGTGTGGAGCAATCTCGACTATGGCTTCAAGGTATGTATGAAATATGCCGGCCCGGATACTTCATGCCATACTCACAAAATCTTCGCAACCGGCAGAAAGCGGACTATAATCCCGTTTACCGCTGCGAGCATTACGACGGAAAAGGACGAATCGCTGACTGGCTCAAGTCACAAGTGTCCGAGCCAACCGATACGGGAATGTCCTGGACTTCAGTAACGACGGGGCCTTACATGGACATGCTCAACATTGTGAGTCTTTCACCATAATTTACTCTAACTGAATTGACACAAAGTGGTACTTATGTAGGTCACATTCGGACCTTTCAACGTCGGTCCTGATGGAACACATGTCTTCGCCACTCCCGTAGGAAACGGACATGTCCCTATGATCGCCCTGTCCGACCTTGGTTACTTCGCCCGATACACCTTTGACCATCGTATCGAGACATCCGGCAAAGACCTGGAGGTATGCAGTGACATGGTCGGTTGGGACTACCTCGTCTCCACGTTCCAAAAGGTCACAGGGAAGAAGGCAGTTGTCCTTCACCAGTCCTTTGACGAATGGTTTGCTAACTTTGAAAATCCGGATGACCCCGTTTCAAACGAACTGAGGGGTACGACGGAGGCCGCGACGGCCACATCGTTCAGGACAAACTTCACGGCTTGGTGGTCTTTGTGGCGAGATGATATTATCACGAGGGACTTGGGATGGATCCGGAGCATTCACCCAAAATTGCACACATTGGAGAGCTGGATGAGAGAGCAAGGGTACAAAGGAGAATTGAACAAGAATTTGTTGAAGAATCATGAGGATGGTAAAGGCATCAGGGTCAATTGGAAGCATGCAGCCACGCTTTAGTCTGTCCTTCACCTTCATCCACTCGTCTCATGGTTTGCCAAGTTCATCGTAGACATGTATGGTTCCTAGACTTTGTGAATCCTCATCCGCCCGTCTCGCAATCATATCCTAGTGAGGACTAGTACGGCGTGAGCTAAGCCCGCGGCCAACTTGAAAGCCCGGCCTGCTTCCGAGACTCGTAGTTCAGAATATCGAGAAGACCGCTATACTGAAAAGTTAGCACTCATATATATAAGGTCTGTCAAGGATACTACGTACCAAACATTCCAGTGAATTGAACGAGCAAACGTAAGGGTGGGCAGAGCACGTCAACTTAAGGCAGGTTGAGCCTACCACGTGATCGCGTAATGGCACGTGTCATTGTGATGCGGCGCGAGGAGACGGCGTGTCTCTCGAGTCTCAAGAATCGGACGTCTTCAACTTTGCGCTCTTCCTCCGTCCACGCGTTGACCTGCTGGCGAAAAGCCCCCTCCACACGAAATTTGAAACTCCCCGGGTATACGCAAATCGTGTCATTATTCGTCATACCTGACAATGAAACTCACCCCTACCCACGTCTCGATGCCTTCCGAAGGCTGGCCTGTACCTCTGATACCCCTCGAAACGCATCCCATGAAGCACGCAAAGTGAAGCTATATGAAGATTGCCTTCCTGGAGGCTCTCACGTTACGTTCTTCTATTGTACTTGAGTGCACACTACACGCGGAAAATCGCAGGTCTTGTTCTTGATTGCCTCGGGGAAGCGTCACCCCGAGGTACTTTCCAAATTCCCAACCCGCAAGCCGGTCTTGGAGACACCCGAATTCATGAAGAACCCATTCGATATGATACCCGGATACTACTATTCTCGCTGGTCATCATCCTTTCTTCCTGCGAACTCTGGGAATTCTGGGGACGTTGAATCCCAGCTCTGAGCTCGCGTGTCGCCTTGGAACCAAGCCGGTTGCCATATGGACACGCCTTGGGCTTTTTGGGAACTCACGCAAAGTTCAACGTTCAGAGTCTATGGGTACGTCATTTGTAAAATATAAGCTGGGTGTGTGGACTTGTCAGATACACCTTGATTTTACCTCTTGCGACTCTCACAATACCTGCCCCCATCGTCCCAGCATCAAGCATCATTCCCTCCCAGGGCCATCCCGATCCCCTCTCACGTCCTCATCAAGAATCAAACCGTGTCATTCTCATCCTACACCGGACATCGCAGCTCAACCTCTCAAACTCATTCGTATCAAGCGTATATACGAGCAGTGTCCCAACATTCCTCATCGCTACTCTGGACTCTCCGGGCCTCCGCCATTCTTTCTACATACATACGTCCCCCTGGGCCCTGACACTGATAATAAGCGAGCTGTGCCAAATGGCAAAAACACCGGTGACTTCCGGGACCCGGTCGTTCGAATTTCGCTCTATGAGTGATGCGATGGCTGTCCATTTGCTGTCCAAAGCCAGCATGCATTTACGAATTCGTCAAAGCATTCATCTAGACTCCGGATCCAATTACCCACCAGATGTCAACGCCCGACTGCGCACTGCTCACATAAACGCATGGATTATATGGAATAATGGATCATTGGATGCCTTACGCACGAAGATCGGCATTGGGTTGCTTATTAGAATGTTCACATACTGCGAGAAAGGCGTGAACGCGTATTGTTGAGGCGATGCTACCGTACGAACGAATTGAACAGGCCCTCTTAACGAATCCGCTCGTCCGCGTACACAGCTCGGGTGCCTACGGCTTTTATATGGGCTGTCATATTGTTCTACGCTGCGCACAATCGTGAGTGTGTATTCTGCGATACCATACATGGTGCTCACGGTGATCGGGCGGCGGAGAGTGGTCCAAAGAAGAAGAAGGGAACAGATGGGTGAGAGAAGGCATGGAACGTGCTCCTTTGACAAACGAGTAGATAACAGGATTGACAGAGACGGCCTTCGACAGGTCCGGCAGTGTACCCCAGTGAAAACCGCGTCCAGCGAGATCGAGCCAAATTGAGCCTCCTCGAATCATACTTAAATTTAGTTACATAGACGCCATGCCATCGAGTAACAACCAGCGACATCGTATGAATTCGTTCTTTCCTTCCACTCAAACATGTCTCGCGCGCACGCCAGGCACGATTTGCTCTCGCGGTGCCATGCTCTCGTGTGCTCGCGCTGCCCGGCATGCCGCGACGGATTTGACGAAGGATTGCAAGGACGCCGGAAGTCTCCGATGACAAAGTTTGCTCGCAGGCTGCAGCGATGAAATTGCTGCTCTAGTCTCTTGTTCGCGAACCACTCTGAGTGACTTCAGCACAGTCTGCGCTTGTAAAATATTGACCCCGCTTTCTGAGGACCCTTTTGACAGCCTCCAATTAATTCTGACAGTCCCACTCCATCGACATCCCTTGTGAGATTTCTCACCACCACTTCTTGCCTTCTCTGACAACTTCCGATGGCGGCCCGGACTCTCGATCGCATTGGAAGGGATATGGAGCTGAGCCATGAGTACTGAGTTTGGTGCTTCATCTGCTAGTGTACCTTTGGTAAGTCGATACCATTATATGTGAATGTAGTGTTCCTCACGCTTATGCACATACCAGAAAGGCCTCCACTGAGCTCATATCAGCTTGGTGGTCACTTTGGCGGTGCTATCTCTTGGAACTGACACTCAGGTATTTGATCCTTTACTTTGCCAGTCACTCACGGATGTTTCACTAGCAACGATCTTGCCGGTGGCGAATTGAGAAATTTCGTGCTGAAAACATTAGGTTGACACGCCATCATGCGATTTCTATGGTATCAATTACCCTACTTGAATCCAACACAATGTGGATATTACATTGGTATGTATACTTTTGTTCCCAGCTGAAGTGCGCCAGCTAATACAAATGACTTCCACCGCTCGGGGTCCCAGATTGATGAGGATGGTGCAGAAGGAAAAGTATGTGCAAAATCATCTCAAGCATTTCTTGTACTGACTTGTTCTTGGACATATTCCCCAGGAATGGATGCCCCAGAAATGGATGCTCACAAAGACAACCAAAGTCGCCGCAGTTGCAGTTTAGGCAGCAGCAAATTCGAGAAAGGTATGTGGGCTTGTATGTACCCCCTAGTGTCAACTTGGATGGTGCTGACTGTGGAATTTAGAGTCATCCCATGCTTCGCTCGACATTGTGCGTATGGACTTGTCACGGTGATATGAGGGGAATAGCTGGGATTCGATATGAAAGGTGTTGTACATCAATTCATATCGAGCATGGCCGAAACAGCTTCGGTATGAATGGGTACGAAGGGGTTAGATGTAATTAGATGTAATTAGATGAGAATATATATTATTCGTATCTCGCATCGAGGCAGATCGAGTCGAGTGGTAGTTCGTATCGAGTGACAACGAATCAGAAGGAGTATTCGATGACGCTCGTTCTGCCTCGATATGGCTGGACGCGGTTTTCACTGGGAGTGTACGCTTCTCAACGTGCGGTGTAAAGTGGGGAGGCGCAGCCCTGCCAAAAACGGCGTGTATGTCACGTGACTGATCGCGCCCTTGGAACGCTTCAGGAATGTGGCGAATATCGGTCGCACAACGTTTGGACAGCTTTTACAACACACAAAGCCTCTGAGACCTCCCCGGAAGCCACAAAACACATATAATAAGGCAGTACATTAAGATATATGTCATTACTATACCGTGCAATATTAAAAGTTAGTGAAAGAATGTATTTGACCGCGTCGCGCGCGCGTTCTTACCAAATCTGGAAGGACATCTCTCCGGCGAGAGGTCATTTGAAAGGTCTTCTCGAGAGATGAAGTTGCAGCTCACTGAGGCAGAAATAAATTTGTTTCTTTCAACAATAAATCGTGAAAAATCGAGAAGAGTAAAAGTATGCGACAGGAACACTCAAAGTCGTCAGCAATATATAGTTCTATCATTGTTTACCACCTTATTCTCCGAATTTTCATGCACCATCGCATACTTTTGCACTTTATGATTTAACATGATTTATAGAATACTAACATGATTTTTCCCTCTTGACGTTCAAGCTGCAATTTTATTCGCCACTTCTGCGGCCTTCAGTGCTCGAAACGCCTTGCACGGCGCTTAGCGCTTTTGTGAGAAGGGTTGCGCCTCCCCATGTAAAGCAGGAACGTGTACCTGCGTGTTCTGGTTTGAGGTTTGAAGCTTCGAAGGGATGGGAACTTTCGAAAAAGGAAAGGAGACAAGTCTAGGCTATCGGGTGCTGTTCGACCTTTTTCCATTTTGCGTTTGGGATTGCGATTGCCCTGGGTCTGTCAGATTGCTAACGAGCCGTATGTTGCTTATGTCCGGCAGTTCATTTCAAAACAGGTACCCCACTTCTAAGACACATACCTATGCACATGCCGCCGGACGAGATAACAATGTCCCGTTCCTTCTCCCCAGCGCACCTTCAAGCCCTCAGGCCTCAGGGTTGATTACTTTCTCACAGGAACGAACGTTCTTCAACGGTACGCCCCAAGTCTGTCTCAGTCAACAATTCAACGGTCGTCTTCCGTACATTCTTGATAACTCGCAGGGCCGAAGACAGAGTTTGTCCTTCACTCCTCGCGGATGGGTACCTACTAGTGATTATCAATTTACTTCCGGCAACTTGGCCTCCTGGTTTAATATTGTTGGACATGCTCAGCGTCAACGTCAACAATCCATGGCCTTCGAACATACGAAGTGGGAGTTCATGCGGCGCGCGCAATACTAATGTGTGCGTGGTGGATCCCGAAAGACGAAAGCGAGATACTTTAAGCTCTCTAGCCCGATTCGACCGATCGAGCAAATTGGAAAGTCTATTCGTTAATTGACGTGCCGTCCGTCCTTTCTCAACTTCCACTCTCTTCCACTTCTGGCCATTCGTGTGTTCACGTTGATGCAGCTATGGAGTTCTGGAGCGACGGTGCGTCTTCTGACTTCGAGTAAGCTCGGACACTTTATAGGATGGACAGCTCACAGCGTGATGCATGATGGACAATCGACAGAATCAGAAGCCCGGGCCCCTTGTCCTTCTTTCTGCATCATGTCCCGGCGGCGTCGGTCCAAAGTAGAAATCCTTCTTCACTGGCTAGTCCTTGCTTTCTGCCATCGCCATCGCTGTGCATGAGAACCGGCTCATGCAGCGCGAGCAGTGATCAACAAAATACAAGCGCATACATTATACGAATTGGCCTTGTCTTACCTTGTCATCTTCATCATAAAGTCCCTTAAGCCAAGGTGGTGCCTTGAATACATTCATCTCATCGGCCGTCGCTCGCTCTCGTCTCTCCTCATCAGAAGATGGATGGCATATGAGTCGTGTGAGGGGGGGAACGAGCGCTAGCGCCTCGAGAGGCATACTCCGAGGAGAGGAAGGAGGTGTGTACGAAAGCAACCCATAAAAGTCCATGAACGATCTAAGTGGTTCTACCCTCCCGACGCGACGTTCGACAAGGTGCGTGCGCGTGAAAGACCCGTGAGCCGTATAGCGTTGTATACGTACGTGGCGCGTACGGAACTTGTTGAAATGCAGTTCGAGACTGCGCGGGTGTACCGGCTAAAGCGTTACGTCGGACCTTGCAATATGATATTCTAGCTTGGGGCCAACTGGGCTATGTCGTTCCTCGTTTCCGTTCCAAGTACCTTCTGGGCTGGTAGCGGTTGGGACTACTGTAAGGGACCATTGGAACGCAATGATTTGCAGGAACCGGGTGGGTCTGGTGTTTTGGCGTAGTCAGGTGAGCTTGAGGATGGATGCGATCAATTACTGCACATGCCTTATTTAGGCGTGGCGGTCGTAGGGAAGGTTCCAGGTCCGCTTCGTGAAAAGCCGGTGAGCTCGAGAACCAGAGGGAGGCGAACCATCTGGCCCACGAACACTGCAGTATGATCTCACGCAAGTCACAAAAGACATTTGTATTGCAGTGACTCAAGACGAACCCTCGTTGATTGTCGAGTGAGTCTGATTGAATCAAATTGCAGCAACGGTGCAGAGCAGGGAGGGATGCGAGAGGGAAATCACCGGTTGACGTCCGCATGCGCCTGTCTCGATCGCGAACAAATATTATTGGACGTGAAATACGTGCGGGACCCCGGGAGGCCCGTATTGGAATTCCGCCCGCTCTTCACTGGGGTTGGCGACGGGGTTGACGAGAGGATTACAACAGAGAATGACTGGGAAGATGTGCGAGCGAGAGCGCGGGAGCCGGCGGTTGCAGGTGGTTGCGGGGGACTGGGGCGAGCATGTGGGAAGAGGACCAGGTGCGGGGGAAGATCAGCTGGAAGAGGACGGAGGCACAGGAATCGAGCAGGAATCATCCGTATCAGCTGCTGTTCTCATCCTTTCTGCACATAAATCCTCCTCAGATGCATCTCCTCTGCTCTTCTTCTCCTCCTCCTCCCCCCGCCGCCTCCCCCGTCCGCTGCCACCCTCTGGCGTCGGATCATCACGTCTTCTTGACGTACCCCTTCCAACATCCACCATCTGCCATCCTCACGTCCGTCTTCTCATCCGTCGTATCTTTAGCTGCCCTGGGCCTGCCCTGAGAATCCTCCAAGACTGAATACCCTTTCGTGAATATAAGAGCCCCCCATCCGCATCCGAAGCATTCTCCTTCCGTACGTCCCGACCATGTCCCTCTTTTCCCGTCACACCCCTTCCCGCTCCCACCCACTCACTCGTCATGTCAGTGCCCGTCGCACTCCTTTCTCCTTTCTCAACAGCCGCAAGAAAGTCGCTCCCGCCAAGCGTGCCAGTGTCCGACATAGTGCCCACCTCACCCACCGCAGAGCGCCGTCCAGTACACCAGCTGACCGCCGCCGCGAGTCCGCACGTATTATACCCCCTAGCGGAACACCCATAAACGTCCAGGTGTGTCCTGGCCTAGCCGTTCTGGGTCCGAACAGAAAAAATGTAACCGCTATCCCTTTAGATATCCTCAAGTGCGGATACAGATAGGAAGGATACTACTTCCACCATGGATCGCAGCAGGTTCGTCGTTTATTCTTTTGCTTCACCCTCGTTAGTGCAACCAGCGAGTCCCCCTCAAACTCCCCGTCCAATCGCACCCCCGAAGTTGTTCCTGGGTTCACCCAATTCAAAAGCGCACCTTCGCTGAACAACCCCCATCACTCATCCTTCTCAATTCTTGTCACCACGATAGACATCTGACTTTTCTCAAAGACCTGTTGTTTTCCCACAACGCAAGGACAGCCAGCTTCCTCCTCTTCCCTTAGAGTCACACCACGCTCCAGTACCTCCTCCTCCACCCCCACCCCCACCGGCGGCGGCGGCGGAGCATCATCACCATCACAAGGCAGGTCCCAGTTTAATGAAAAAGATCACGACAAAGTTGCGCCGACCTTCAGAGGGATTACCGACACCGCCCAAAATGCCCGTGTCCACGTCTGTGGGAGCCGGTCCTTCGTCTCAGCCGATGGCTGCACAGCAGCCCAAGGCGAAGCGAAAGGGCACGTTGAAGCTTCCATCGATGCCCAAAGGTCCAGCACCTGCATTGGCCAACTCGTTTATTTCGCCGGAACAACGCCAGGCAGCGTTGAGGGAACGCGGGCTCATCCCTGCTGTCCCTCATCTGTACAAAGACTCTCACGGTTACATGTTGCCCCTTAGCGAGCAGGAAAAGGTACTCGACAGTCGCGTGGCTGTCGTGGTCGAGAACGAATCGAGCGAAGAGGACGAGGGGGAGAGCGAAGCCAAGAAGATTCGCGAGGCGTGGTTACAGAAGAACAGGGAGCAACAGGCGGAAGCGCAGTCATCTCCGTCTCCGTCTCCTCCTCCCACCCCATCGAAATTGAGCAACGAGCCGCCGGCGTCGCCGTCGTCGGGATCAACGTCTGCGGATGTGTATCGTGGAGATATATTGAGTGCAGCTGAACGTGCGTCCGCGCTCGCTCTCACTCATCCTGAAGAAACAATGGTAATAGGAACCCCACAGTCACCGCGCCATGGGACGTTCGTCCCAGTTCACAGTCCCGCCCCTCGTCCCCCGATGCACGTGGCCTACCTCCCGGAGCGGCCGACGTCCGCGCGCTCGCCTACTCCGGGGGCGGAGAAGGCCGAGGTGGAGATAGTGGAGGTCGTCGAGGTCTCGATCCTGCCGCAGAACATTCCCCTGCCGGATTCACCAGGTATCGTTACCCCGGCGGAGCTGGAGCCGATAGTGGATTCCGGGGCTGAGGACGGCGAGGCGGAGGACGACGGGCCGCGACCGGTGCGCGGGGAGCGACCACTGAGCGACGTGTCGGAGAAAGTGGCGCGGTGGCTGCAGTCGACGCCGACCGGGTCGTCCTTCTCGAGCCCGGCGACGTCCCCAGAGCCTACGTCACCGCCCTCGCCCACAAAGTCTAAATCGTCGGTTACTAAATCGGACGCTGCCCCGCTTCCCGCGATACAGGAAGATCAGACTCCTCCCTCGAGCGCGCAGTCCACTGTCAAAGATCGCAAGGAAAAGCCTGCGCCTATCTCGATCTCCGCCACGGCGATTGCGGTCTCTGCCCAGCCCGCGTCCCTTCCGTCTATTTTCGCCCCTCTCCAGTCCCCGACGCCTGAGCACGACGACCCCCGATCGCCCCGCCAGGCGTCCACTCCGAAATTATCTATTTCCCCTCCTGTGGTCTCAAGGGGCCGCTCCCAGACTGTGTCTCCTGACAACAAGCACGGTACCGGGCTATCCTTGAATACGAGCACCAGCCGATCGAATGTCCCAGCTCTGTCCCCCACGCGAACAACATCGTCCTCGGGCGCATCCGAGGTCCCGCCCACACCGACGACCACTTCACATCGCGGTCGACACACCTCAATAGTGTCCTCGATCTCCTCTTCGGACAACCATGCGCAGCAGCGCTTGCCTCGCCTGAAGGTCTCCACCGCCAAGGAGGATCTCGAGCCTGTCGCTACAGTCATCGTCGAGAGCCCAGTCGAAGAGGCGAACGAGGGGCCCTCGCCGGTGCCCACTCCTCGGCCGCGGCCTCCCCGGCAGGCCACCGACTCGCCAATCACGCAGGAGCGTCGCAAGTCGTTGACGTTTGGTCTCTTTGGATCGAAGGCAAATGCTTTGGGCGGTAACGAGGTTCGTCCATTCCTTCTGCTCCGAGGGACTTATTTGATTAACATTTCTCTTGCAGAGACCGTCCAAGCTGGCATCGCCTACTCGATCCATGACCAACCTTCGTCGATCCGTCGCGGGGACGATCTCCGCGAAGCTCCGACCGAAATCGACGTTGGTCGTTGACACCTCTGTCTCTTCCTCTGCTTCGGTAACCTCCCACTCTTCTTCTTCCATCACCTCCAGGCGCCAGATGCCTAGCCCTTCTTCGTCTGCTCGCTCGCCTCTCTCTCCTCCTTCGTCCTATCGACCTGTTCAAGGGGACTCGTTGGGTGCTTTGCCGAGACCGAGGCAGAGGACCCCTCTTAGCCCGACGATGCATAGTCGAGGGAGTATCTTGATGGAGACCAAGGGCATCGAGGACGATGAGAGTCGTCGTTTGGCCGAGTTGGCTTTCCTTGATTTCTGAATTCATACTGACACCATCTCAGTCCATCTCCACATTCATCGCATATAACTTCAATCTCTTGTCCATCCTGTTTTCGTTCGTCCTCACTCGCATTCCTCGCATTACTGTCCTTTCCAGGTCCATTTTTGTTTTCGTGTAGACTAATCAATCACCCCACCCACTTTCGCGTTACGCTGCTCCAACACCTTTTTTGCTCCGCTTATATTTGTTTTTTTGTTCGCTTCGTTTATGATTTCGTGCGTTTCGGTTTTTGTATGCCCTTGTTTCGTGGGTTTTTGTAACTACTACATACTTTTTTTGGCTCCCCCCCCCCTTCCCCTCGTTGCGAGGGTTATGTTACGTGTACTATTATTATGCAATTCGATGAGATTCCTGGTGAGATACGGTTTGGATACGGTAACTCGGCTTGCTGGTTGAGGGAACCGTTCGGTTCAGCGGAGGGCAACGCGATCACGTGACTTGATCAGTTTCCATTGTCGTGTGTAGGCGAGGTAATTTAGAGGCAGGCTGTACAATGATCGCTTTTCAAAGACCCCGCCGGATTGTCTCCCATTAGCGATTGAGGCTCAACTGGGGGAAACTCCTCCACATATGTTCAACGTCGGCTTCATTCCAAAGTACATAATCTCGGACAGATATGGCTTCCAGGTGAGTCTGTTTCGCGCCGCACATTTAATGAGGGTTCTACCCTCAGGCTGAGCACTAATAAGTCGCTTTGCGCTGAACTCCAGTAAGTATCTGTTTTGGGGCGATAAGTAGGAACGGCGGGGGTACTTGTTAAACCCCGGCAAGTTTGCGTGCCGGTACATCACCTTCAAGCCCTACTCACCCTTCCGCACAAGTCTGGATTGCAGCTGACTGTCTGAGAACGATGGCAAAACGTCGTTGAGGTTTTCGACAACCTTTTTATGGTTGGCCCGAGTCGACCAGCAGCTACGCGACGAGTACGCGTACTTTCTAGGTACGCGATCACGTGTACATGTGCGTGGGAGACATCTGCCTGGACAGGCAGATACTGTATTGGACGTCCGCGTCACCTTCGAAGCTTCATGGCTTCGACGATCGCTGCCACATTCACTCAAGTTGCTCTGCTCTCATTTTGTTCTTGCTCCTGCTCAGCGGGGGAATATCTGCTCGTATTTTCTACTTTACTTGTTCGACTAAACTTCCGTCATGCATGACGCTCAATTCGCAGGGCCATCGCCTCACCGTGACCGATGGTCTCCGATTGACAATAGAGGTCCATCGACATCAGCGAGGGGACTCTGGATGCAATACATCCGGGAACCACGAACATTTGGTCGATAAATCACCGTACCAGTCTCTGCATTTCATTCATCTCAAGCCACTGTAGTGCTTTCGAAAGCAGCGCATGCTCGACCGTCTCTATTGATGATGTGCTAAGAGCCGGGAATAACAACGTTGGTCATGCATGTCGTGCGTAAGTAAGTGCTTCAGCACAGTCCAAGCGCTATATTTACTAGTACATAATGTAATCCTCTTTGATCTCTATATCATTAGATCTTCCGCGAGGCTGTGCTATACATGGATACATACATGCAGCCTTATGGCGGTACGACTCGTTGGCTTGACCCAACCTTCTCACTACCTTTCACACTGGTAGTTGTGTTATACCTTTTCTTTTCCACCTTCTTGTAGATTGCGGAATTCGATACAAACCATGACGGCTCTAGGTGGTCTGCTCATGAGTTTAGACGCGTTAGGGCAAGCAGCGAAGCTCACGCCCGTCCCTCAGCTAGAACCTGCCATTGGTGTGTTAACAGCAATACTTAGAGGAATCCAGGCAAGTGGGATTGCTACCTGTATGTACTAGTATTGTATCTCATCTTCGTTATGCTCCCCCAGGCAGCACAGGACAATCGGGAAGATGCTCGAGATCTGACAATGCATATCACCGAGCTTGTCAATTCGATCACTGATATGTTGCAGGATATGTCGCAGCAATCATTACGACGACTGCGTGGAGATTTGACTGGTCTTGTTCAGTACGTACGCGACGCGGCGTGTCTCAGCTGTACCAGCTTAATGTAATGTCCACCAGGGGCATTAACGCAATTGCTGCGCGAGCAAAGAAAGTACAGTCACGGAATAAGCTATATCGATTCCTCAGGCACGAACGGGATAAAGACCTGTTGATCAAGCTGGAGAAAGATTTAAGGCACATCATGGACCGCTTCATGGTTAGTATTGGATAGTGTGCTTGTGTTGAAATTACTGACAGTAAGCGCATCTTGTAGGTTGTTAGTTTCCAAGTACTACGGAATGATCTCAAGGTGCGCACAAACAGTTCTTAACCGACCCATGCCACATGATCTGAAGTACCGCTATCCTGCAGGGCAAAGGTATTTGGATCGTGATGAGCCAAAGAAGCTAATGCTAATGTACACCTCAGTTCACGACGACCGCATCGAAAGTCTCCCACGTGCGGAGGCTATGTTCGATTCGCGAACTTGGAGCTCTGTTCCGGGTTGCTACGATGATACCAGGGGGCAAACCTTGTCCGCTGTGCAGAAATGGCTCGACGATACATCCCCTAACTGCGCCCCCGTGTTCTGGCTCTATGGACCACCAGGTATTGGCAAGACCGCCGTCTCCAAATCGGTGGCAATACGCGCAGATGCAGAGGGACAACTTGGTGCGAGCTTCTTCTTTTCCCTTCGAGTCGGTGAAGGTTGCTCGGATGGATCGCTCTTCTTCCCTACCATCGCCTACTACCTCTCTCAATATGATTTCCGATTCAAGCAGGCAATCGCGGATGCGCTAGGGAAGGAACCAGACCTTGGACGGAAAGGCCTCAAAGAACAAGCGGTCGGCCTGTTCTTTGACCCACTGTCCAGCCTCCCTCCCAAGCAAACGCGATGCATTCTTGTTATCGACGGGTTAGATGAATGCAATAATCATAAACTGCTCCAGAATATCCTTCGCCTCATTTTCGAAAAGCTACATGTCGTTTCCCCGCACATCAAACTATTCCTTGCCAGTCGTCCTGAAGCATACATTAAGGATGTAGTGGGTCCTGTCTCTGACATTTTATCATGCGATATCCAGCAAATCGAAGCAAAGAATGCGGCGCACGATGTTGAGGTGTATCTTCGTCACAACCTCAATCATATCGCCATCGACTGCCACTGGCCGACACCTTGGCCATCGGAGGATGGAATACAATGGCTCGTGGGACGCGCTGATGGTCTTTTCATCTTCGCTAGTACAGTTGTTCGCTTTGTGGAGTCGGTCTCATGGAAGGGCCCTGATGCTATACTGCGCGCATTGCAAGGGGACCCTGCGTCGAACACCAAGCCACTTGCGGAGATTGACAAGTTGTACCAAGCCATATTGGACAACTCTCTGCCTCCGCCCGAACAGGACCGGCAGGGATTCATGTGGATACTCAGACAAGTATTGACCTCTGTCGTTTGTCCGGATATTGAGTTTTGCTGCGCTGGTCACGAGACTTCCAACGTCACTCGTCCGAATTGGACATCTCTAGAGCATCTCATCGGTCTAGAGACACATTCACTTCGGGCCCACCTGAAAAGCCTGCACTCGGTCTTAATAGTCCCTCGAGGACCACGTGACGATATAGGCACTCACCACCGATCATTCAACGACTTCATTCTTGACCGAAATCGATGTAACGAGGAATTCCTGATACACTTCTCGCCTGAACACACGGCCACAATGGATATCGCTCGACAATGGCTTGAGCGCGTGGCGGATCCCGCCCGTGGCTTAGGTGAAGAATCATTCTATTTCAACACTGTCATCATGGTGTACAAGCTAGTCAATGCTCTCAGTGATAGCATACCTCCGTTGAATCACTTTCAGGAACTACAAGAGCAGCTCCTCACATCAAAGACGCCTCCGTGGCTTAGTAGCCTTCCCGTGGAAATGATTCCCAGTCCCAGTTGGTTTGACGTGACGTTGCATTGCATTCTGATGATACTTGTTGTATGTGTACTTCAACTTGCTGAAAACGTAGAAGCAACTTAACCGTCCCATAAATTGCAGTACTCAGGGCTTGCCCATGAGGAACCCTCCGGAGTGAAGTTGGCTGAACAAGACTTGATGCCTTACTCCGCCGTATTGCTTAGGATATTACTGGCATCTCCAACCGAGGAGGATCACAAGAAAGTCTTCGCGAAGAGAGGTGAGTTATCAAGCTTCGAAATTCGAAGAACACACCGTGTCCCGCATTTCGCTAACATGGACCGCTCTGCTTTAGTGGTCTCGTGGTTGTGGGTGTCAGGAGATGCTAACAACCGATCTGTGTTGTTGTCAAGATTCACGAGAGAGCAACAAGATTACCTGAGTGATTTAGCTCGTACTCTCAACGTGTAGGAGTGCCCATCAATGTAGTTGGGATTATCCTGGCTGCAGGAATGTTCATGACTGCCAGGCCGTTAACACGCTCACATAGGTGGGTCACGGGTGAACGAAGGCGAAGAACGACATCATAACCCATTGCCACATGCGTTCTGTGCACCATCACTTACGTGTATGGAGAGTTTGTCGACGTCGTAGACAGGCATGTATTTGGCCATGATTCTCACGATAGTTCCACCTATATAGTTCCATAACTTCCATTGACCTTGGCCGTCGTCTTCTGCAGGGTGCCCGAAGTGCATTTTACACCACCATGTCGACAGCAACCTCTGCCGTCAATCCTACCGAGACAGATTGCCCCGACTCTAGCACTGCTACGGGGAAGACATTAGCAGAAGAACATGGGCTATGGTTTGAAGACGGTTCAATTATCCTCTCCGCCGAGAATACCTTGTTCAAGGTGCATCGCAGCGTAATACACAGGTACTCCGAGGTATTCTGCGATATACTCGCGTTTCCTCAGCCCGAGGCTGACGTCGAGGACTCGCGCGTCTCCGAGCTGCCCGTCGTTCACATTCCCGATACACCCTTTGACACCATGCACCTGCTATCTGCTATGTATTATGGTCACAAGTACGCCGTACTCTACCGCTGTCGGATGTTCAATAACTGACGGACCATCATCATGTTAATCTGCCAGATATTTTGGCGAATCCGTGACCCTTCCCTTTGAGACTGCATTGTCAATGCTTCATATGGGTACCAAGTACCAAATAGCCGTAATTCGCAAGGAGGCGATACTTCGACTTAAACTATGTTTCCCTACTTCCTTGGACGACTTTTGCCGTTTAGATCTCAACTGCGAGCTTGGCAAACACCCAAATCGCGTGGTGGACTGCGGTCGGATATGCTTTCGACCTCGGGATGCAATCATGGCGGTCAAGATGGGTATCACTTGTGACGTTCCTGAGATACTTCCTGCTGCATTCTACATCTGTGCACAACTCCCGTACTCCATGTTACTCAATGGTGCAGCGGACGATAGAGGGAAGGTATGGAAATTGGATGAACAGTGTTTGGAGGCGTGTCTCAAAGGGAGGGATAAACTCAGAGTGGCCTTCATGCGGTCGCTTAGGCTCTTATTCTTTCACGAGCCACTTCCCGGCTGTATCAGCCCAAAGAAGTGTACGGAGATGAAAGTTCAAATGTTGCAGCGGTGCTGTTTCGATGATTTCCAACGCACGCATCCTTTGGCTCAAGATTGGAGGATGCACAAAAAGTTTGAGGGCTTGTTAGACAATGCTTCATTTCATAATTGCGAAAAGTGCTGGAATTTGGAAGAGCAACAGGAGGAATTCCGAGCGGTCATTTGGGGGGAGTTGAATTCCTACTTCTCATTGTGACGACTGATGTACAGTCGTACTTTTGGGAGGTGCCTTGACATGATTGCATAGAGTGAGTTCTTGTTTGTCAACTTTCTGCGCGATAACGAAGGATGAGCTGACCATGAGTTATTAGTGGCGCTCTGAACACAACTGTGCGTTCAGACTCGGGAGGTACAACGTATTCATACTTCATGTATACTCTGCCATTGAAAGTTGCACCGATCTAAAGGACGTTGGATATTAAAGACCTGATTGTTTGAAGAATTCTGAATATTCAATCCTCGACTCCTCGGGGCGTGTCCCGCAGCTGTGGTAAGAATCTATTTTACTGTAAGCTGCACACAAATTCTGTAAGGCCGCACATCCTTGGGTCACTTTGATTGCTATATCGTACACTGAAATACACATATAAAGCACTTCTTACACGATGACTTTGCGATTCTCCAACTCTCGTTCTTCATGTATTATCAATGATCAATAATCGCCCACAGAGGAGTAACCCGATGCGGGGAATATGTCGGGATTAGCATCTGGAGTGAAATGGTAGCGAACTGCAGGGGCGTTCTCACAATCAGGAATCGTTTTTGAGTGAGGGCATAGAAGAACATACGAAGAGTATGCGAAGCAGCATCATACATCTTGCCATAGTAGTTCTCTCCGTGATAAGCGTCTTTGGGCCAGTTCTGATCTTCGTCATCCCAGTCGTCTTCTATCTCCTCTTCGTCCTCCTCATCATCATCGGAGGCCATATCTTCGTCGTCATCGGGCTCGGGACGGTCAATACCGGATGGCAATTCATCCCCAGCTTCAGATCCACTCTCAGATGAATTGTCGCACACCTCCTGGAAGTTAGGCTTCCTCGCATGACGATAACCATGAAATCCGCCAAGACGGTCCACATACATACACTCCGTAGCGGCGTAGAGCGTCGACCGCTTGGAATCCCATGCCAAAACTTCCACGGCGTTGTTTCCTGTGGAGAGATCATACACAACCTTCTTTGCCCGAATATCCCATAATTTGATACATTCGGTCTTTTGACCGCCCGAAAACACACCTGCCAACGATGAGTCATCACTCACTATTTTCATGAAATGCGAAGGGGGAGTACTGACTTGGTATTCCGTCAGGATGTAGAAGCACGGCGGCGTCAGCGTTAGCCGACAAGTGGCCGACATCAAGAGTCAAGAAGGGCAAAGAGCCCCTGATATCGTACAAACGGATATGTCCGTCGTCTGCAGAGGTAAGGAAGATATTGGGATCTCCATCGCTCGTCGAGAAGCAACCGATAGCTCCACTTGCGCCGAGGAATCTCTTGGCCCTTCTCCCACCATGTTCGAGATCTATGGCGACACAGCTGTAGCTGCGAGAGTCTTCACCATCACCTGTGCTGGCCAGGAAGAGGCCGGTTGGTTTATGAAGATGCCACGATTTGATATCGAATGTCCCATCCTCCAAAGGCAGATTGAGATGAGGAAGGCTTCCTGTGGATGGTTCAATGTGAGCGTCCACATCTCTCCAAGAATCGGGCGCGCGGTATTTCCCTTCTCCTATTCTCGTGCCGCCCTCATGCGTCTCGAGTTCGTGCATGTTCCATCCGGCGACGGAGCCCTTCCCTGCACGAAGGATCCGTCCACTGGGGAGAACACTAAGCGGACCATGATGACTGTCCGTACGGAGGGTATGTATTGGGGCGCCATATCTTCCTTGTTCATCCGGCATCCAAGAGTACGACTTCACCCTGTCAGTATCCCCCACAAAAATGAGCTTGCTCTCTTCATCGAGCGCCATGTCCCGAGCAATATCGGCGAGCCCGGGTGTGAACGACTTCTCTCTCACGATTGCATTCTCCCCAGGTTCATCCCCGAGGATAGCGAAAGTCAACACTGGGTCTCGGTTTTTATAACCTCCAGCGCTTGCAATTGCCAAACAAGAATTGCCAGGTGAAAGCTGCATGGACAACGGGGAGTTGATTTCGTTAGAATAGATTTCGCATCGCGCTTGATAAATGGTTTGAGCCAAGGGTGCGTCGCTAGTGGCTGACACCTGGAAGGGACGGCGGAAACGAGAGAGCGGCGTCGTAGACGGATGTGGCTGCCTCGATTTCTTCCAGGGACCGGGCCCGGGTTTCGGGATGCTGCCTGAATGTCGCGAATATGAGGGTTTCTGGACTCGAGACAAGGAGAGGTATGGAACTAACCATCGGGTCTCCGAGCGAAAAATTCTTTCATAAAAGAAAAGAGACTCTCCATCATGCCTTGACCTAAAAGCGAGGACGGTCAGCCCACACCCAGCAGAGACCCTCTGAGCACCTACCGATGAACATCTTCAGATGATCCTTTATCAATGGTGTATGTTCACCGTGCGCGTACGAAGGGATACTCTCGTATAGGTCAACAGACGGGTCGTACGCATAGTCGAAAGCATCAATAAGCAGCTTGTTGACTGCCTCAACGATGTCTTCGAGTTCTGGGTTACCTTGAGCCTCAGCTCGACGAACCACATTGCATGCGTCTGAGAGAATAGCAACAAATAGCTGTTTGTCAACATCCCCCTCTTCCTCCGATTCCTTCACCTTGTCATATTCTTCGATGAAGCGAGCGAGACGATTGTGTAAGGACAATATCTCTTCTTTCCATGCCGGATGAGACATGATAGCCTAGTATGCCTGTCAACGCTGAACGAGGGGTTGGTATAAAAGAGTAAGTGGGAGATATAGCCGGATATAGCTGACGCAAGAGACTTCACGTTTACACACCTCGCCTCGTGGAGAAGAGCCGTCGAAAGAAGCTACTTACTTGCTACCGGTCAGGTTCCCTTCGCGATAATTATATCGTTCCTTGAAGGTGACAGCAGATTTGAGACAACGAGCAGAATCGAGCACGTAGAGCACGTAGATACAAGTTCAACAGAGACCCGGGCCCCGGGCTTGGTCGTTGCCTGTCGTTGCTTGTCGCGTACCATTCATGGAAGCATGTGACCGCTCGTGAATAAGTATCTTATGACGTCACTCACGCAGATCTCACCCGGTCTCAGATCTCGAAACAAGAATTGTGAACACAAGGAGCAAGCGTTCGTGCCGTGGCTCGACGCGATTTACATGACTTTAGTCCCTGGACATGAATCCTAGCCCAGGTCAGCCTGTAAGCCAAGCTCAAACCATGCGCTTATTGCTGAACCACTCCGGGTCAATATGGAACTGAATTCAGTAAGGAAATATATAGGTTAGTATATACCTAGTGAGACTAAACTTGAGTGAGCTATCCTCCGGGAGGGATACACAGATTCATAAGATTGACGATAGCAGCGAATTGGTAGCGAGTAACTGATGGCAGTCTGCTTGTGGTACCTACGTTCAGCCTCAGTCGAGAGACCTTCGGCTCAAGAGTTGCGTGATTTCACGACGTTCCTGCAACCACGCAGGGAAGCTAACATGAGCGTCGGCGTTCTCTCTCATCTCGAGGAGATAGTTAGCGAAGACGATCAGTGTCCCGTATCGGTATCTGAGCGGGAAAGACATCAGAGGAGGACAAGTATAAGAATGGGTGTTGCGCACAGATAGTTAATTCCGATGTTGAAGAGCTTCTTCTGCTTCGAGCTGCCCTTCTCGCACGCGTCGATCTTGAGCTTGTAACTATGGGTAAATCGGCTTGAGTTGAACGCGAGCTCGTATCGGCTAGTCAAGTACGTACTCATAAATGGCTTTGCGTAGATTTTGTACATCCTGCATCAAGTCTATAGCCCGGTCAGTCAGACGCTTGGCAACTTTGCCATGCGAGAGCACCCCGACGAGGTGCAGGATAGTCTTGTACTCTCCTACAATCAGGTAGTTCAGTACGCACCCAACGTATGGAATACGGACGCCACCTACCCTGCAAATATGCTTCTTCTTCCGAGGGACCGTCCATTGAGTCGTATTGCTCCTCCGCTGCTTCCTGTGGAGGCGTATCGCTTATCTGCAGCTTATCCCAGTATGTGACAGTAGCTATCAGGCATGCGGTCACCATTCCTGTTGTTGTGCGCCCACGGCCCATCTGACAATTGAATACGAAATCTCCTGCCTTGTCAAGACCTGACCGCACGCGTTCTAAGAGTTGCGCCAAGGCAGCGGGAAGGGGTGCTTGCTCGTCGGTCTGAGCGTGAGCAAATATGAGAGCTGTTCCCGGAAAGATGTCAACAGGAAGAAGCGTACCACAGCGACTCGATCGTAATTGACGTGAAAGCCTTCTTGTACCATCAAATTGAATACGTCTCTTGGCGTCATGATGTCGGACTCCGAGACGTGCTCCCAAATAGGCACGATGGTGAATACTCCTGGTCTTTCTTCCACTTCATCATGAAGCAAAATTCGACCGTTGCCAGCCCGTACTTCTCTTAGCACGTCCTTCTTGAAATTTTCTTCCATTGCCTCAACGACCGCGGTGGTGACGCCCGTAGCTCTTCACAAACGTTCAACAGGATGCCCTTTCCATGACTGTATGGCACTTACTCAACGTTCTCCAGTGGCTTATCAACCAAGCGTAGCACATGTGGTCGGCCAGCAACGTAGATGACAGGCTCCTCTCGAAGAGATGTCCAGTACGCTGAATTGTGTCCATCGGGTCCTGCATCTATACGAGCCAATGCTCTCCTCAAACTATCGGTGGTCAGTCAATTCTGCTGAGGAGACGAGACAAGTGGCAAACTTACCCTTGAACGGTTGGCATACCACTGTACTAGGATGTCAGCTATCGCTGTGGGCGAGCATGGATACATTTTCGCTCACCATCCGCATACCCATTTGTCATTGTCTGCACTGCCCGCAGCGAAGTCTACAACGTCAGCCGAATTGGAGGCTGACGACGCCACAAGTCGCAGGGTGAGTGGTACTCGGCGGAAGTTGGGTGCACCTTCAATGCGTCTACGTCGAGGTGTGAGATCACTGCGGAATCATGTTACCAAGGTAGACTTACTCTGGTAGGCTCATCTTCTGCAAGTTGGAGAAGAAGTCGCTCTTGAGAATGGTTGAGGCAGACAGAATCACACCGGTGCGATTTGCGACGACTTGTTTGACTTCGTCGGGCTCCGGCATGCCTTCGGTGATATCTACTCTGTCAAGAGGCTTCAAAGCATTCATACCATCTGCAAGCAATTCCTTCTCAAAGGTCTTGATGACTGCAGTGCTGATTAGTCTGACATGTTCCAAATCACGAAGAAAGATTTTTACATTACCTGGACGATTCTGCACGAATGACTCAATAGTCTCGAACGACTGCATGGTATCAGGCTCGATTGATTGCAAATAGGCTTGGAAGATGATGAGTTCAAAGTAACGTCGGAGATTCTGCAATGCTGTAGGTTCTGTGTGTAAGCAGGGAGCAGCTTTTGATTGCTTGTTAACGAACCTCTCTGCGCATACAATCGTTTCTGACGCTCATCTGTTGCCTGCTCTGCGAGGACTCGAGACTGTTCAATGGAATCACGCAGATTAAGCACTTCAGCACATTGGTCTATCGCGTCGTCTACGGCGTTCTTGACAGTAGGCCCTTTCCGGAATACACGGAGCAAGTCTACAATTCAAAAGTGTAACTGAGCGAGGCCCGTGCATGATCCGAAGGATGTACTTACTGTTGATTACTTGATAGGATTGGCGATGATTATGACGATCGCCATCCAAGCCATCGAGGGTCATAACAGAGCTGGAAGTCAGGGATCGACTGGGCATACGTGGACTAGTTGGAGTCTGTAACGAGCCAACGTTCGCAAGCCATCGTTGGACCAGAACGAGGACCACCTGTGGTGCAACCTCCTGATCAGCCCAGCACGTGAATGTTCAGACAAGAACTTACCGATGTAAGAGTACTTCTACCTCGTCCAAGTTGGCAATTTACCACAATGGGGGTGTTAGAGCTGTAGTTTCGAATTACAACATTAATCAACTCGGTAAGGTCGGTGAAGTCTGGGGGCTTCTCGGCAGTAATAGGAATGCGGGCATAATTGAGTTCAACTCCGCCTTCTAAGTGTCGTCGTTTGGCCATGACCTCCTTCAGAACCAGCACATTCGCGGGATCGACTTCCTCCCAGACAGGTACAACAGACCCGTCCGAGGTTTCTGTATGGAGCAACAATCGGCCGCCGAACGATTGTAACTCTTCAATTACATCCTCCTTTAGTCTTTCTTCGAGGGCTTCGAGACGAGATGCTGATATACCACCATAGTCTGCAGTGGGTTTCCTGGTCAGCAAACGTCACGGGCACAGCAAAATATCCAGACAAACTTACCCTTCATGTTACGCAAAGTGAAGCGCTCTCTCCTCAAACAGTAAGGTGCACCGTTGATATAAACGATAGGCTCTTCTCGGAGAGTAATCCATGTTATACGATCCGACTGTGGGTTGGCTTGACGAACCCTTTCAACGACCTCGTCTATCGCATCGAGTGTGGGTTGCCCAAGGGCGTATATATTGGTACCCGGAATGTTGCGGAAGTTGATTGCACCTCGAACGCCGTCAGCCATGTTTTGATCTTTGCTGAGCCATTGGTCCGATTTCAAGAGGGTGCTGCATATCTTTGCGTCAGTATCTTCTGCGCTCAAATCAGTGGAATGTCTCACCCTTCTCGCAGAATGATTCCTTTGCGGTTCTGTGAAAAGCAAACTTCAATCATAGCCTCCAGAGTAGCTATGCTACCTAACATACCTTCACGACATGGTCCGAATACTCATCACCGAGGATCTGTCCTCCAGCAATGACAAGTTCATTAGTCTGTCCAGGAATCAAAGCCCGGCCTTCCGAGCTGGACATCGAGAGTGTTGAAAGGTCATTGATGGGCGCGAAGACGTTCAGGCGCGAACCACGGGCTTTCCGGAGGAATGCAATTTGACTGTAACAAATGTTAGCGGATGCGACAACATTATGGGTGTTTCACTGACTTCCAGATCTCCGTCCGTGCCTGCGACGGTATGTGTTAGTTCAAAGCATCATACGGCGATGAGAGCTGAAACAGGTACCTTGAGCCAGTCCGAAAACGTCTGACTAAAGTTCTGCTGTGATTCAACGTAGCTTGCGAAAGCCACGATGAAGAAGCTGGATGGCTATGTTAAGTATAACCATCGAATTGACACGAAATGTACCACGCCTTACTATTTCTCTAAAGCCTTCACAGCCTTGTCTAGAAACTTGTCCCGTTCGCTTTCATCCATCGACGTTGTGAGTGAGTACTTCAACCTGTGAATAAAAACATCTTCCCGGAGGTTTGTGACATGGTCACCTATACTATCGTCAGTACGTCAGTCTGTGTAACGCCAGAGAGGAGCTCACAATCATCTATAATTCTGTCTACCAGCTTCTTCGCCTTCAGGCCATCCTCAAGACATCCCAGCAAACTGAGGATGACGCCATAATTGCCCATATGAGCTTTGCGTAAGTTATCGAGTAGTGCGGTGTGCGTTAGTAGAAGTTCAATAGCCGATTTCGTATTCTTAGCTTCTAGACCTAACAAATTTGTCAACCAGCTGAACGATCAATGTCAGAAACAGAAGAGCGAACTTACATTGGTCGAGAATATAGGTGATACGCAGTAGAGATCTATTCATGTCCTGTTGTGCACTAGCTTGTTCTAGTGACTGTTGTATCTTAGTGTCTGTAAGCTGACTTCCAGAAGGCTATAGTAAAAGAACAAGGTATCAGAAAACTTTCTCAGGATAACTGGAACCAGATACTTACTGTGCTAATGCCAGAACGATGTGCTACCGGCTTGCTGGTGTACGGGTCGGCCATGCCAATGCTCATAAGTTGCTTCCGACGGATTATACATGCAGCAACCATAGCGAAGGTTGTCCGGACGGCGCCCATACCACAGTTGAACACGAGAGCAGTCTCCAACGGATCCGTCTCCTTGATAACGCGGAGGTATGCATCTAGATAGTTGTCCTGAAGCAATGTTAGTTAAATTCGTATACGACGCAAGGAAAGCACTCACTTCGATGGGTCGATCAGGCGAAATAGGAATTCTGTATCAGGTACATTGAGCATTGACATAATCGTTTGACAATTCCTGGCATACCGATAATACTGTGTAAATGAGGTTTGATCAGAACAATCCTGCGAATGCTAGAATTATGAAGCAGGTTTCGTACATCTACATTCCATCCTTCTTTCTTCATTTGTTCCATCAACTCTCGCATAGTTCGAACATTCCTGTTGTCCACGGCTGTCCACGTAGGAACAATTGCACCATCTCCGGAGTCGGAAGCTACTCTTCGACGTCAGTGAGGTGTTTTCGTATTGTAGCAATACACATACCAAGTTCGTTATGGGTCAGGATCAGACCGCCAAATCTATATCAGAACTCTTGGACTTCCTTCTCTCACATTTGATGAGGTCATACGCACCTATTAGCTTCAAAAAGAATATCGTTCTTCAGACGCAGTTCGATTGCTTCGAGATTCTCAGCTCTGTCAGAAAGCTTCAAAGTACGCTTAGGTTCAGATGCATCTCTTAGCACAAAGGGACGGCCAGAGATATACACTTGTGATGATATTGAATAGTCAATACATATTCGTAAGAGGCGCACAGTATCGATATGATACTTCAGCTTAAAGATCAGCGTACCTATGGGTTCTTCACGAGTACAAAACCACACCACACGAGCGGGATTGGGTACATTTGGTCGGCAGCGTAGAACAGAAAGAATGCCGCGAAGACCCTGAGTGCGAGGTTGAGCGACGCCGAAAACATTGAGATTGGCTTTCCTGGGCGAACGAAAGTTCGGGGCACCATGAACATTCAAGTCAAGATCAAGGGCTCTGCCTAGTAGAGCAAACTTCTGTGTTCAACATTATATCAATGGGGAATTATTGCGATAAATACCAGAAGGATAGTGATCGGTCTTCAGAATCAAACCTCGAGACAGGACACTGCCTGTTCGGGTCTTAACGACAGATGGGCCGGATCGTTGCAGATGTACCATCAAGTGTAGAGGCTGCGCCGACGGCAATCCTTGGGCAGTAAGATGCCCTATACCGTTCGGAGGTGAGGGTGTAGGTGCGGGGGATATGGTAGAACCTGTCAACCGACGCATGGGTATTTGTTGAGGGGGAGGGGCAGATGCAGGTCTCGCATTCTCCGACGGCCCTTTGACGGGCAAATTGGAAGACATATTGATGTTACGGGTGTGTGTTGAGATAGGCAACTTGTAGCAAGAGATATGCAAGAAGACAGAACAGAATAGCTGATCACTTAAGTAGGAAAGCAAATCCGGCCAGCAGTCGCTCAAGTTACATGCGATACACACGTGCCAGAGTACACAGAGTCTGTAGGGAACGAGGATGTCCCAAGGTTGGTCCCAAGACCGATAAAGAGCGTGCTGTATGTTCCGAGTCGTAGGCGGTGAAGAAGGTCAAACTCAGGGGTTACTCATTCAGGAATTCTGTGAAGACGGAGATAAACGGCGTCGTAGGCCTTTGTCCGACAATTCCCCACGCCCGCACCTTGTTCACATTCAAGCTTGTGGTCACCTCACAACTTTACGAGATTAGATGCGATTCTAGGGAGAACAGGAAACAAACTACGAGATGCGAAAGTATTGTCCGATATACAAAGCAAAGGAGCGTAGAAGAAATTGAGACAGGTCGAATAGAGAGCTCACTAACGTTTACACCGTAAGACAGGCCCTAAGCACCTTCTGCACGCGGGACACCAAAAGCCAATGCAGCTCAAACAGAGGGAGGATAATAGATGCATTGGAAAGCGAGAGCGAGTAATCCAGATGTCGAACGATGTGAGATAATAATACGAAAATTATTGCGGGGTATCTGTCCATGCACGTCCCTTTCTCAGCGAAACACCTGGTTATTCTTCCCCAATCCAATGTGCAAACCTGCTTGGCCCAGCAAGCCGGCATAAGCGTTCTCACTGAACAACACCTACGCAGCAGACGGCATGGAAGCTACCATCTACCACATTAGGCACCATATCCCAATGCCGCCTGAGGCCCAGGCGATACTCGACCCCCAAGCGCCATCGCGGGTCCAGGACTACGCGCTCTGGGGACACCGTCACCGTATCCATACGCCGCCTGTGGACCAGGCGACTGACGGCCTGCAAGATCAAATGGAGCCTGAGGACCAGGACTCCTCGCTCGGGCAGCTGCCATTGGATCATATGCCATTTGAGGACCCGGGCTTCTCGCTCGATTGATTTGGGTCATAGGAATTGCTTCCCCACCGGGAGTAGCACTGTCCAACGTTTGGGGTACGGGACCATTATATGGATCATAGAACGCGGCGTTAGGATCGTCACGGTAGGGTTGGTTGGGATTCAAATGGGGCAAGGGGGGGACGGCGTATGGATCCTGGCCAGGAACGTACAAGTCGACAGCAGATGCTGCTGCGGAAGGTGCGATGCTACCTGCGCGGCTGTCAGGTCGGGTTAGGTTGACCTCCGAGTTCGTCTCGAATCCTGCACCACCAGTTCGATTCACAGGTAACGCATGAGGATTCTCGCCATGGGTGTTCAGCTCGGGCCATTTGATTGCTTCATCTGGAATACCAAGATTTAGACGACCTGTGCGCGAACGAGCTCATGATACTTACTGTCATCGAAGTCGTCGGTAAACCGTTTGCGAGTGAACTTCCAAACCACGAATGCAATAAGGCAAATCAAGGCGATACCGCCAGCGACGGATAAACCGACGATAGTGGAAGTGCCGACGCCTTTGCTCTTGGTGTCATTATTCTGATCAGCTCCAGCACTAGCGCTGGCACTTGCAGAGGATGATGCTGCACTCGGGGTTGTAGTGACGAAAACCGTCTGCACTTCACCGTCCGCGCCGGTAGAGACTGTTTGATACGTTGAGGGCGGGGGCGGGGTAGGGGATGCCTGGTTGTCAGCGGAATTGCTGGTTTGTGATGGAGGCGGAGTTATGCTCGCCGAATCAGAGTTCTGAGTCGAGGATGGCGTTGCCGATGAGGAAGCATCTGCCGAACTTGGTGGTGCTGAGGGAGTAGGTTGCTGCGACGAGCTCTGATCGATGGAAGAGGCGGAGGCGGACGACTGTTGGGCGGAACTCTGGGCGGCGCTCGCTGGCCCCGAGCTGCTCGGTGCTGGGCTCGTCGGTGTCGCCTGGTCCCCACCTAGATGTAGCTGTCGGGCAGCGATATGTGCTGTTGCGGGCTGACCGTCCAGCAAATCATAGCGAGATACGAAGGTGAAGAGCAGAAGGCATGAGATGAATCCGAGGAGCAGGAGAGACCGCGTTGGGGTGCTAATTTTCAGCATCGAGCTGCGATTAAAAGGATTATGGTGTATAGGCCCGCGACGGGAGGGTCTAAGTCGTCTTTGTCGCCGTCGTCGGTGGTCGTTGTGCAGTGATTGAGGAGTAGAAGGGAACGAATAGTGGGTCTACCGAGACATAAATTGGTCCTTTCTCGCCTCATCGCTTTTCTCGACGTTCACACCATGAAGCTCCCTAACTCCGACTAATGCCGCACCTGCCGAGCCCACTTGCGCCTGCACACCTTCGGCGCCAGCATATCTGAGTTTCAACTCTGTTCGACAAATCCGATAATTGTCTTAGCGAACCCGGCAACCGTCGCACTCATTCAGTTTTACCTTCCGGGGCCCGGGGGCGATGCCCTCAGTTTCTCAGTTCTCAGTGTCGCCGTCTTTGGACCTCGACCGCAGTCACCGCCTGCAGCTGGTTGAATAGCCTTCCGATGACAACGCCTTCCAGCGCGGGATAATATCATTATATGTTTCGTTTTATACTCACTGCGTTTTCGGTCAAGTATCACGCCCCGGGATACACAAGGAGCTACGCGACGTAGCAAGAGTAGCTAGGGGGCCTGGCCACACCACGTATCGATGGTCGGGATAGGCAAAATATACGCAAAAGAAAGGTACAATTTCATTTGTGTCCCGGTGCCTGATATGTGAAATGGCACCAGCCGGCAACTTGACACACACCGCGTGGATTCCGTGTCCTTCTGCGGCCACTCTGAATAACCACACCCAGACACCCAGGACATGTCACGTATCGATTGAGTATTAATCGATGGCCACATCTGCAACTCGACCAATTCATTGACTATTTACATCTGCTATGACACTGTCTACGCTATTGCTACTCATGCTAGGCTACCTCCATATGGATGCGGCCATGGTATCGTTGGGACTGCAACACGGAAACCTCTTTTGGTGACTCTTTGTGCGTTGTTCACAGACCGTACTGTGAACCGTGATTATGGCCTGACCTGCGCGTAACGGTTGAGGCAGAACTTCAGGTAGCTATGAATGACATCATTATGAATGTTCCTTCCTTGAACCCGAAGAGCCACTTACCGCGACGAAAGAGGGTATGGCCGATGCAAGGAACCATTGAGGCGAGTAGCCTGAGGACCAAGGTCCATCGAAGATTAGGCTTAACCGCTAATCGAGCCCAATATATAGCTCGACTTTGGTTTCTCCGTCGGGCTGAATATCCGGAGCATACCATTCAACATTTGTCAGCTCTCTTCGGGGAGAGTATAAATTCCAACATGAAGTCGCAATTTACCTGTGCCCACTCACCTACGACATGTCTCAACCTCAGACTCCCATAGCTGGTACCCCCCCTGCCGCTCCAAACGGCACCATCGGTGGTACCGGTGTTCCTCCCGTTGCGTACAATATGCCTCCCATGGCATACAATGGTCCTCCGATTGCATACAATGCTCAGGCACATGCCGCTGCGCAGTACTTCTATGCACAGGCTACCCAAGGTCAAGGGCAGCCAAACTTCGTGAGCATCTCATGCTACCAAGTATTCTTCTGTCAGGCTGATTTATGACCTAAAATAAGATTCCTTACCAGGCTCAGGCTGATCCAGGTCTGACGGCCTTGAATGCGAACATGAACACACCTCAAGTTCAGGTTCCGCAAGCGCAGCTCCCCGCCGGCGGCACTATTGGTGGGTTGGTAGGAGCACCGGTCATGCAAGACCAGGGCACGTCAGTCATCGATGCAGCAGGCCTTGCCCCACTTGCTAATCAGGTAGCTGGTGGTGGTACTAACGTCGCCGTTGCCGACCCAGCTCCTGCACAGGTGGCCATCGGTACTCCGGAGCGTCGAAGGCCTCAGAAGGAACTTGCGGTCAGTACAACTACTCTGTGAGACAATGGTTATTGAAACTCACCTTGATATGCATCAGCGTTCTACGCAAGCCACCATGCTCTCCATGATGGGGCTAAAGCGGCCTTCGAGCACAACTGCGCAGGCTCAAATCATTCTACCCCACCCTCTTCAGCGAGGGGAAGCTCCGCGTGTCGGCAACGACGGGCGTGAGCTCGCAACGCCGGACTTCACTGGAGCTGTGAATGATCCTGTCAATATGCGTTTCCTTGAGGATGTTGTTAGTTTGATGATCAGGAACGAAACAGTATGTCAACATCAATTGTCTATGAATGCAATCAACGATACTCACCACTCGTTGACAGCGTGCGCGCACGCTTGCTGCACATGTTGTAGTCACCGAACGGCTTGTTGAGGTTGCTGCAAAACAATACTTCTCTACGCTGCGCATGTGGTATCGCAGACAGAACGAGGAAGCAACGGAAAGTAAGATGAGAGAAAGGAGGGCTAAGAATACCCGCCGACAGCGCAAGAAACGTGTGAGTCAATTGCTCATGCCAGCTCCTGATTCTTGATACTCACCTGGCGTGTAGAAAGCGGACAATCTTCGGAAGGCAGTCCCACTCTTCCGTGCGAAGTACGGAGAAGAGAATACAGTCGGTCTAGAACAAATCATCCACACAGACTACCAGTCCTCGGAACACTCCGACTGTGGTGCAGCTGACCCGGCGGAGTTTGATGCGTACCGTACTGCACACGGCGGTGGTACCGACGGCCTAGAGATTCGTCGTGAGCAATGGCGTTCATACAAGGTGCGTGTTACTTGAACCAATGAGCTATCACTCATGCTGATCCCTATATGGAACCTACAGTTGGACCGCATCTACTATTCGCTCAAAACACTCGTTATCGAACAAACTCATAATGAGTTGAAACGGGGTGAGCGTCCCGGCAAGGTGCAGCGTTTGCGCTTTCAAGGTATGAAGGTCAACGCAAATAACCGTATGCCTCCTGCCAAGCCAAGCAAGAGACCCTATATCAGTTGCGTTAGCGAAGACTGGGCTGAGCGTACAGGGAATACGAGCATACCCATGCTTCAAGATCCCGAGGACTTCACTATCTTCTCCCTCGAAATCCCCGATGAAGATCTTGATAAGGAGGATCTTGCTTGGCTTGCAGATGACGAAGGGGAGGATTGAATGCTAGCGTAGTTACATAGAATGGTTGCTCTGCGCCGACAAAAGATGGATTGTATTCTGTCAGTTTGTGAATGGTATAGACATTGTACCCCATATAGCGTGCTCGCCAATGGTGAGCGGAAGTCGAACTGCATGACCAATGATGTCCTGCAAGTCAATTAATCGGGAGGGCCCAGCATCTTCTGCGGCAAGGAACTCATTGATTTTCCACAGCTTTACGCCCAGTGCTTCACTGCATGTGTATGGTGAACTTGAATATGAGTGATCATGGTACATGGGAAATCATGACACGAAAAGGGGACTTACCAATTCTCCCATGGGGTATCCTTTGCGGAGAGGTCACTACGAAGAGGCTTCAACCAACGAACAAACCCAAAATGGTGTGAGCCCAATGGTGCTTGAGAAAACTTGAAGATATGTTGCAGTTCACCGACCCATGTGCGACCCAAATCAGAGGTTCGTACGGTGATCAGCGACTCTGCCTGTGCATTGGAACGTGTTGCCGATGTGACCCGATTCTGACACAAGATAACATGGTCGAAAAAGGACGCAGTGGGCTGCATTGGGATGTGGTCAGCGTCCATGGTCATACTTAGCCAGGGGCATAGCTTGATAGTTGGGAAACGGTCGCCGAAGTATTCTAAAAGGGTATTGTAGACGTCCTGAGGAAGGTCCATCTTTTCTGCTTTCTTACTCAATTGGAACTTGATGCCATCTGCGCAAGTCGACTGAACAAGAGAGTGAATCATGATGAAGGGTTATTGAACATACGGAGTTCCGAAGCCTTATCAAGTTCGCTGGCAAGAGATTGAACTGTACCACGATCATCCGCCGTTGCACGATACATAGCCTCAACGGCGGAAGGAAGCCCCGAGCCCGCGGGAAGAGATGATGCACGAGATAGCTATATGTCATTGTGTGATCTCGGAGTGACAATTGTGCAGAAATATGAGACATACTGTTTGAGATACACGCACGGATCTGTGGAACTCGCGGAAGAAAGTGGTCTCTATCTCACCGCCACTATGGTTGTTTGTCTTGAATGTCTTCAGGACTTTGTTCATCCGTTCAAAGAGGAACGTCCAAAAACAATACAGCGGTCCATGGTCGCGAACAAATTGACCTAAATGGATGGCATAGTGATGATTGGGTTTTATGACATCCGGGCCATACAGCTAATTTGAGATATATTAGACGTCTGTGATACCGGAAACACAGGTGCCAGTGGGCAATTGTGACATACCTCGATGAGTTCCACGCAGTACGATTGCACCAGTTGCTCGGCTTTAGAGATCTCTGCTTCCGTGATGGCACCACTAAGAAGCAGCTGGAGTGAGTGACATAACTTGAGAAAATTGACAACGTCGCTAGGGTGCAGGTTGGGCCCTCGATCATTGTCATCATCATCCATTTTTCGACGCTTGTTACTTCCATCACCAGTGTAGTCGTCACCGTCGACTTCAATTGCTCCATCATCTATGATATCGTCATCATCTGAAATGTCATTGTTCTCCTGTACAATAGAAGCCCTCAGCATTGAGTAGTCTGTCTATGGTACAGCCGTAACTTACATGCGATTCTTGCAAGCGTTTTGATGGCTTCCGGGTTCGAGTGCCCTTTCGACTTGGAACAGTCGATATAGAAGCAGTAGCAGACTTGCCCCTTGTAGAACGTTGTTTCGACGCCTGCTTGCGTGCAGCGGCAGACTGTTTGCGCTTCTCAGACGCAAGCTCAGAAATGCCAGTTTTACGTGCTGCTAGTACCACCTCAGGATCACCAGCCATATAGTCCTGCCAAATCTGCGGAATCTTTGCGCAATGTGTATTAAGACAAGGTTTCCATCGAGACTTGAAGATATACGTACCACTAATGGCCCGACAACAGTGGCAAGTATTCGCCATTGATCAGCAGTCAATGAGCCTCCTGCCGGCTCCCCAACGAGGCTTGGTAAACGACCGAGCTTTGCAGGCATGGATAGCTACGAAGGAAACTATATGAGACACGCAAAAGCACCTATATTTTCAAAGAAGCAATATCTATACCTCAGCTAGCATTGCATGTAGTCGACGAAGCTCCTTGGTCTTGCGGAGCACCTTCAACTTGACCCATATGACGTAAAAGTGATTCTTGACGAGACCTAATAACGGGAAACTGAGCATGCAATTCATGGCGATCCAAATCGTTTGAACTCACCAAGGAAGAGGTTATGCATCGGGTCAACAACGATCATGCGAGAAAAGTCAAAGTAGGGCAGTCGAGAGAGTTCTGACCACCGCGTAGCATACTCTTTGACGAACTGTGCACGTGCAGTCTTGGAATCCTTGGACCGATAGCGCTCCTGTAAAGTGCGATGTTCAGAATTTGTACGTGTGCGGAATGCGCCGGGGGTGAATGCTTGAGGTGTGCACAGATTGGTCTTCTCGATCCAGCACAGGGTACAGAAGTATGTATGACTATGAGAACCGTATGCGCCGACCTTATGGGCGGCCGGTTTGTCACATATCACGCCGACCAAGATGACGCGAACAAGGCGGCCAAGAGGAAACCGTTTAGTAACAATGCAAATACCATCTTTCCAGAGAATGAGGAGTTCGTCAACGGTAATATGAATAAAATATTGCACTTGATCTCCGTCTTGTTCTTGGGGTCCAGGAAGAACGCCAACCAAAAGGAGATTTGCGGCACGGTATCTGCAATCTCCCTCTCAATTTACTATGGCTCAATGCTAAGCATATAGAACACACCGGATACTTGGAGGGAGGTTGACTATATTGAATGATACGGGGCATGATGAGTGGGATGGTGCAATCAAAATTCGATGATATGAGAACCTGCAAATACACGATGACACCGTTTACATTGTATACATGCAGGATAAGGAATGAGACATACCAATCAAGCCCCATGGTTAACCCGATGCGAAGTTCGCCATCAGGCATCTCCGCAAGGTCTGGACGAAAGAAGGGGAGGTCATCTGGACCTTTCACCTCTTGACAAACTCGACCATCGAATTGGTCAGTGTATTCGCCTGGCTTTCGAGCAACTCTGCGCCATTCATCAAGAGAGTCTTCAATGTCTGGGACCAGGTTCGCCAACTGAGAGGAAAGGGACAAATAAGGATACCGAAGGCGGGGCTTCGGGATTTCGCGCTCGGTTCGACCCTTGCTTCGTTGGTTGACCGTTGGCGTTTTGTCGTATAAAGCTTCTTGGCAGTGAAAACAAGAAGCAGTGTTCTCGGGATATGGCCGTTTGCATGTGACGCATACAGGAAGGATATTGAAGGAGGGCTCGATATCCATTTTCTCCATGATTGTCGGGAGTGTCGTAAACATGGGGGGGTCAAGAGGGATACAGAGGAAGTTGAGAATAACCGAAAACACGTAGAGGACGGCATTGCATGCTTTGAACGGCAACTGAAAGTGAGTATGCAGCCAGATAACCAGCATGTATATAATGTACACAACACCGTGAGGGTGGATATCGAGAGGTGCAGTGGAGCGACGTGCATGCAAAGCGGGGTTCGCAGGCAGAGTCTGTGACTCAGGAGCAGATAACGAGCCGTGCGATGCACTTGCATTCAGGCCCAGAGACCCAGGGCCAGTGCGAGAATCAGTCGGCGGTGAGACATCGTTCTCACTGTTGGTGCGCGCGTCACTGTCCTGGACGAGGGGATAGGGATTTGAGGAACCGGCAGGTTCCTTCATACCGTCAGGTGGCATGGCGTCGTCTTCATCGTCAATATCCTCCCAGTCGTCCTCCTCTACTTCGTCATAAACAATTCCTTGCGCAAGGGAATCGGCAATGACTGCAGCTCCGCGCACTTCCGCGTCGGCAATGATAGCCTGATGGCGAGTCGACTGCAGCGATCGCGTCGTGAAGCCCGAGGGATCGTGAGTAGAATCCGGGGTGAGAGATTCGTCCACAGGACGTATCACGGAGTCCGAGTTGCGACTCGTACATGCAAGGGATGGTACTATGTCTGCCCGAGCATTCATTGCCAGAGAATTGGCAGGTTCAGGCACAACATGCTGGCCTGTATCTAGTATTTCAAAGGCATCATTGCTCTGACCTGCCTGTAAGCAGTTCGGGGGCATGTTTGATTCCTGTTCGAGGTGGTGCATGTCAGACAGGGTCGTAGAACCCGCGTGCCTACGATGTGCGAGATTGAACGATGTGAATTTGACGGAAGAAGGCCCTGGTCGACTCTCATGGTGCGAACGCGAAGGGGAGTGGTGTTCATGTATGATTGGGCGTCGATTTGCGAAAGTTACGATCGGTGAGTGAACAGATCTGGTTTGCGGATTCGTGCTTGTTGCACGACGATCCGCCGCTTCATGCTTAGTTCGCAATGCGCGCGAGATGAACTTCCCGGCACACGCATATGTGCGACATTCGCAAGGGACGAGATGGTTACGGTCCAAGCTCTGAAAAAAAAGTTTGAACTCGAAAAAGCATGTAATACATACAGTAGATTTAAACCATACCATTCACGACTTTGCCAAGAGATTTTCGACAGATGTCAGACTTGGAATAACTTGCGCACGAGACAGCAAAGAGAGGCTGAACTTGAGCAGCCACCGCTGGATGACTTGCTGGTGAATACGAAGGAGATGAGTTTCACGCCGTCGTTGCATAGCCTGTGGCTGTGGCCCCATATGTAGCCAACATTGCCAGAGTAGCAGATGTCACCAGCAATGGCATGGACAATAACGTACATTCTTCTCAATACTTGCCAGGTAGCCTGTAGCTGTAATAACAATCATATTGAAACATAGAGTAGTTAAAGTGCGAAGAGGGCTGGCGAGAGAACGGCGCCCAAATCTACCATGTATACAAGTGCAAGCCTAAACTTGAACATCCTACTGAACCAAATCTACTGGACGAATAACCTACTCTACAGAAGCGGGGAGGGTACAATATCCAAAGGACTTGACACACATGAATATCAAGCCAATTTAGACGGTATAAACCTATCTCGACACCCAACTGCTGGTCCAAAGCCATGCTCATAAGCCTTCTCATCGACATCAAGCTCATACGCAGAATCAAACTAGTACATGGAATTCAGCACAAACCACTGAGTTGGAACATAAGTAAAGAACTCACCGATGCCTTGCGAGCCCACTCAATCATGGAGGCCGACAGATGTGGCTGTAACGCACGTGAGGCTCATGAGGCTCAAGGCAGTCTGACGAATAGAAGTACATACAATACATAGATTGCACTTATAAAGAGCGAGATCCATGAAGAGATTCGCCATGTAACCGCGGTCCTGACGAAATATATACGGAGTGTCGACATCGAGTTCGGTCCACTCCGGGTCACGCATCCCGCCCCCGAACCCATACTGCTGATCCAGGAGGGCGAGCGGACTGCTTTGCTCTTCTTCCGTGACATGGGTGTAAAGCGGCGATAAGCGTAGGGCGAGGTAGAGCTGGTAGGTGGGAGGATCACCGAAATAGTCGTCAGGGGCACTTGGAGCCTGGGACAAAGCATAAACTTGAGAAAGAAGGTACGCGTCATTGAAATTTGACATACCAGAATGCATTTGACAGTGAGGGTACACTCAACCTCATCCCTCGATAGCTCTGCCAGCCTCAGGTTTTGAGTGCTCTGAGCAAGGTTGATCTTGATCCACTGATCAAGAGGAGAAGGAGGACCGTATTTACGAAGGCAATATGCGGCGCGTTGTTCCTCATAGCTCACGCGCGGAGGGAGCCGGCGACGTGTAGGGGGAAAGGTGCCATTGAGGCCAGCGGTGATGGGGATAGCTGAGGGGCTCATCGGGGCTTGCAGGTACAGAGGGGAGGAAGTTGATAGAAGGAGAGTGCGTGCTGGGGCATGATAATTATGCAAAGTGGAGGAAAATGCCGGGTCATTGGCATGGACAGAGTAGACATTGTGTGTGTCGTTCAAGACACGACAAGTTGCTTTTGTAGCAGGAGTAGCCGGCGTGGACAGACGGCGCCAATAGGTCTACAAGCGCGGACTTAACGTTGCCGATGTGGATGAATGGTAGCCTATGAAGACGATACAGGCACACATGGTCTACATAATTCCTCAGGCACAAGGTGTCTGCGACCACTGTCTACGCAGCATATTGTTCGTCCACTCTGTCTATGTCCCGTATC
>MU275303.1:0-69663 GCA_022160315.1 Panus rudis PR-1116 ss-1
CCCTGAGGAGGGGGCCCCCTCGGGGGCGTCCTGACGTGGACCTTTCCGTGGTCTCAGGGATAAGTACCCTCGTAAGAGGGGAAACCAACACACGTCGAACATTCACTCTGGGGGGATCGATGACAGGGTTTTGGCTGGGACAATATCTGACGCATGCGATGAAAACCGCCGTCTCTCTTCCTCTAGCATAGCTAGCTGCGTAGACGGCTGCGCCCAAAATGCCAACCCCGAGACCTCCTAGTGGCACACCTACCATCCGCGAACACTGAATACAACCATTCCAACGTCCTCGAGCCTGCTAGGTATTGCCAGCACATCCAGAATCTAGACTACGCCGTATGCAAGACCCCCATTCGACTCTGCCCACGACCATCACCCTCACCAAATCGAAGATCCCACCAACGTCTCTAGCGCAAGCGTGCCTCTCCATCTCCTCCACCCCACTCACCCTCACTGGTACTAGGACGTTAGGCGTCCCTTTCGGCGGACTGAATAGTAACCCTAACCCCACCACCATGTATTAGCAAATGTCAATCCGACGTCTTCGAGTCGCTCTGACCGACAAACGAAGCGAGTAACAACCGTCAATGACGAGTAGGCTTACACTTCTGTCCAAACGTATATGTAAACGAGTAGTCCTTGATTGTGAAGGGCACGTAATGCTCGTTGGAGCTCACGGTGTACAAAAGACGAGCCTGAGCGTATCAGACCTACCACTCTACGTCCTGCACCCCAGTCAACCCCCCCTCCTGTAAATTGTGCTGACAGCCGACACCATAAACGATTTATATAGATGATCACCTGCTTTCGCTTAGTCCTAGGTCCCGATCCTTGCGCCTGCCACACACATACTAAAAGCTCTGCCTTTCCATTTGCTTGGACATCTTCTCGATAGAACAACTACATTGTGCACCTGACCAAGATAAGTGACCTGGACCAAGAGTGACGTAGTTTCGATCAGAGCTTGTTAAATTGAAAACCCTCTCAACCAATCCCCACATGAAGAAGGAGATTCGGCAAACCGGCCGTGATAGGTACTTATTAAAACCCCATAACTCAGATAACCTGCGATCTACTCAAACCCACCCCGCCCTACCCCCTTGCAGCACGCCAACACCCACAAACTCAAAATTGTCGCACACGATGTGCCAGTTCTTCCGACCAACACCTGGAATTGTCCCAGCCGACCTCATCGTGGTTGACAAATCTAAAGTCAACTCGGAAGAGAGTCCAAACCCAATCCACGTCAACAACCCATACCCCTACTCCCACTCTCTACCCACAATCTGGCAAGTTAGCCTCCTCATGACAAGAAATGTTCCTCTCGTGTCCAAAGGCACAGTGGTTCGTCTGATCCCATACAAACCAATGCCACCCCATCCCGACTCTCCTTTTATCTGGATACCAGATAAAACGGTCTACGATCGATACCTCACCAATGACAAAATGGCCCTTGGCATCACAGACGATGCCTACCTCGTCCCGGGAAGTCAGACAGTGATGGTTCATGTCCAGACTTGCACCGATGAACGTTGCCAGATCCATGAAATTGTCCTCACCACGGTTCGTGCGGAGTTTGATCAAGTATGGTTGAAGGCCGTGGACATGAGTCGTGCGCTACTCTCTCAATGTGATGCAGCAAGGCTTCCACCACCTCCAGAGTGGGTGACACGACATATGTGAGTGTTGCGTAACTTTCACCCCACCTTTACTGGTGGTTTCGACTTCGAATCCGTTATCACCACCACCTGCGAGTAGAAATGCTCACATTGTCTACACCCAGGACAAGGCTGGAAGAGTGGGAACATCACCAACTGTCTTCACGAGCTTCATCCAATGAAACCATCCGCCCCTCATCCTACCAGCCTGCCTCCCCATCAGTACTGACCTTGCCAATGGGCAGTGGCAACACTTTGTCCCCCACCCTCCCGACACTGACCCAACCACATGCCCCACCATGCGTAGATCAAGGCTTGGTACTAGGCCAGTCATCAAGCACGACCCAGCTCCAGCTTCACCATGCAACCCCCGTGTTCGAACAGACCAGAACTGAATTGCCGCTATATAGCATGGACTGGACCGACCCCTTCTGTGCCAACACCTCCTACTTAGAAGGCGATGACTCCCCCTCCCTATGTCAGCCCTCCCCCTTAGCGTCAGATGTAAATGCCACCCGAGGCAGGACCAGTATAAGGAGCCCAATCTTAGGGCGAATTGTGAAGGCGAAACGCTCCTTCGTAAACCTTCTGGCTCGTTCCCGCGCCTCAGCAACCTGATTGCTAAGACTATCCTCTATCCTTAGTTCGGTCATTTACATTTCTTGAATGTTCGAGTCCTCTTTGCTTCCCTTGCCTCTTTGATTGCATATAATGATTTCCGAAGTCCCATGTATTTCTTGCCATTCGCCTCGATTCCAAATACTTCTTGGCAGAGTGTTAGTTATTACCAACACATAACTACCATGGATATCCTATTGACATCATACATTTCATTTGGCTGACACCAGAGTCAAGAGGTACAACGCCGAACATTCTTGGATACCTTCCTAATACGGCTGAGCACCGCCGGCGTCTATCGGCTATCCAACGCTTGTGCTCGATCCACCTGAGTTTTGAGTTAACAGCCCGACCTCTGGCATCTGACGGACACTCGACCCTGCATCTGAGCTCTTCTCTTACTGGGTAAGCAGGGGTACATGAGTATACCTTTGTTGACTCATTTGATGAACTAGGGAACACCCATGTGTCGCGTTCTCACCACACAGCCGCCTCCCACGGACAACCGCATGGATGCTGCAAATGTGCCCAAGACTCCCTCTCGCGATAATCCAGGATCCCTGTTGGCCTGGAAGTGCACCACGCAGGGGAGGGGAACATGACTGCGGAGCTCCCTCCTCCGAACTGCACTCGCCCTGTTTCGAACGAATCTTGTTTCATTTCCCCTCGCCTACGAATGCCCCCTTTAACTTGTAAATTTGCCCGCCCCGACGGCCGACCACTCGCGCGGACGTGCATCAAGTGAAGAGCCCGAACGTGGTCTACCCGCGGGAGGTGTGGGAACGAGCGGACACATGAGACATCTGATAGGTTCCGTCTGATATCCCATCTTTATCGCGAAGCTTTTGGGCTGACCGCCCCCTTATACTACCTTACTACACAGGTCGTTGCTATCGACAATTCTCAACATGCCCGCCGCGCGTAGCTCCTCGCCCGCGACGCAGTCCAAAGCCAAAACAACACACACCGCAGGGACCAGTGGTACGTATACCATCGAAGGATAGATGTACGCCCGAGTAACGAAAGAGTGAAACAGGGAAACAGACGTCTGCGGGGGCAAAGAAGACAACACCCCACCCATATGCCTCGGGGGGTACGACTCGAGGGACACCGCAAAAAACCATCGCAGAGAAGGCCGAAGAGCTTCGTCGAAGCTCCCGCCTCCTCACTCCAAAACCGACGAAAGACACCGTCCCCGAAACGGCAGCCGCTAGTTCACCAACGGTGAAGTCCGCGCCTGCGCCGACCTCGCCCGTGTCGATCTTACCCGCCACGACCCCGCCTGTTTCGACTGCGCCTGTCTCGACTGCGCCTGTCTCGACTGCGAATGCATTAACTGCGCCCGCCTTGACCGCGCCCGTATGTCCCTCCCCCACTGTTCTGGGCCTGCCCGGCGATGCCGGTGCAGACACGACTGCGAGTCCTGCTGCCACCGTAAACCACAGCCTCCCCACCCTTCCTGACCCCACTCGGGAACACCCCCTCTCCGCGGGACTGTCCCCTGAACCGCTGGCTACACAAGCTCCCGTCTCTCCCGCTGAACCTCCCCCTGCGCTCGAAGGAGACACCGTGATGTCTCCCACAACGCCTACCTCCGACGTCGGCATGCCACTCAACCCCGAAAATCCTCGAATCCCGGCCCTGCTCGAGTACGCTGAACCCCCTAGGAAGCGATCTCGTGCATCGATGGAAGACGGGAGTACCCACCATCCCCACGACCAAGAAATCCCGTCGACCCTTCCACCCACCGCACGACCTGGAGATAGCGGTACACCTAATATAACGGCAGCTGCCCAACCGCCCGCTACGGCGTTCCAGTTTGCGTTCTCCCCTCCATCCGGGAATACCACCCACACCACGCCTACGCCAACCGTGGACGATCTCGACAACATAGACCAGATTGTCGACGATGCGGACGTCTTTTCACAGACCTTCTCCTTTCAATCGAGGACGTCGTCCTCATCCACCCAACTGCTGCCTACACCTACGGACCTTAACTCCTTGCGGGCGAATGGAAACCAACCTCTGTGGTTAATGCTGCATCAAGACCTGGAACAACAAAAGGCATGGCTGAAAAAAGCAGAAGGGGTACCCTGCCTCGTGGTACACATCTGGGGCAACAGGGCGGATGTATCCATCAATCCTCAGCTCACGCACGACCTACGGCGGACCATCCTGACATTCCTTGACCTCCCGTCCGACTGCGCGGCGGTCTCCATCTCCCCCCCTAACATTAACCTGAAGCAACAGACTACGCCAGGACGACCCCATCGCCGTCCGTATGCCTTCTTTGTCACCAACATAACCACTCACCAGCGCGATAAGCTCCTGCATAGACACATCTGGATCACTCGTGCCATGACACTCTCGTTCTTCGCTGCTCGATGGCACTTCCACGACTTTGTCTGCACGCTGGAGGGGTTCACCATGGACGATAGCAAGGAAATCGCGCAGACCATTCACAAGCACCTTAACACGACGGCGACGTGGAACGTGCTTGCCGCGATGGCGGGAACTCCCGAGGAAGTCGCTGCGGACTCCACTATCGTTGGGCGACTCATGATATCCACCCTACAGTCCATTCGCGTCACACCCATTGTCCTCAAGAAGTACCCCAAGGATGCTGACCGCAAGACCACGGAACCAGTCCCCATCATCTCTGTCAATGTCTTCATCAAGTCACCCGCCAAGAAGTTCAAGCAATGGCAGATGTGGCAACGACACGTTACTGGCATACAATACACCTCACATATGGCCGGGACTGGCATAGCTGTTCCCCCGTACACGTGTGAAGGCTGTTTTGGAGTAGGACACCCTAGTGGAATGTGCCCCTTCCGCGACATCCCGGGATGGCAGACCCCCGTCCTCTACGGACTGAACAATGGAGAAGGAGGAAATAGGAACGGGCGTCCGGGAGCTGGACAGAACAAAGGGAAAGGAGTTGCACCATCCCGGGACCTATCCGCCGACCACGAGGGACTGATCTGACCCCATCCTATCGCAGCCCTGTCGAAATTGACCCTAGAATTGAATGTATTTAGTTACACAATCAGAACGCGAATAGCTAACATGGTCCCTGGTCCCGAGGGTCTCGGACTATACTCTCTGAGCCAGGATGAGGCTCGGGCCCACATATACTGACTAGCACATAATAGTGTCTGGGACAGGAAAGCCCATTGATCCTTACGAGTAGTTTACTACTGAAAACGGCGACCTGTTTAGGTCTTGACGTGCCGTGCCGAGAGGCTGAAGTCATGCTAAAGAGGGCTCTGGGTTACCGAGTACCCACATCCCTGTTGGCCGGACATAGTCACCTGTAACGACCCAGGTTATAGGCGTTCCCCCCTGCTCTATGGTCTTACAGCAGAGGCGGGTAGTTAGACCACCAATCCATCACAAATATTAGCAAACCATTCCACGGACGTTCAGTATGGCGCCGACGGCTCGAGCTGCTCAACCCAGCAAGGAGGTGGAGGTTTCCCTGTTGCCACAGCCCCTTTTGACCTGGGTAGAGTACACGGAAACAGGGCACGCATTTTGAATGCGCGCGAATCTTCTTCTTCCACTGAGCAGTCCGCACGAGGGGCTGTCAGAGGTTCAGCCGGGGACGATCAGTCCTTGGGCAACCCGGACTCTGTGCAACAAAATGCTGGAGTCCGGCAGAAGATCAAGAAAAACACTCGAGCTCAACTTAAGATTGCTTCCCTGAATATGCGAGGTTTTGGAAACCCCTTGTCTAATAACAAGTGGAATGACATCCACCGGATGATAAAAGAGGAAAGGATTGGAGTTCTCGCCCTACAGGAAACACACTTGACCCACGATCGTGTATGTAGCCTGCGGGCTCAATATGGACGCAGACTGGAGATCATCTACTCTCCTGACCCCACTGAACCCTCCCAGCGAGCAGGTGTGGCCATAGTCATCAACAAAGACCTTGCCAACATAAAAGGCATCAGCTCCACTGTGATTGTGCCGGGGAGAGCACTTCTTATGCAACTTCCGTGGCATAAAGACCTCAAATTGTCTATCCTCGCGATCTATGCTCCAAACAATTCAAGCGATAATGCATCCTTTTGGAATGATATCTTTAACTTTTGGAATACCTCCCAAGAACCTCGCCCCACCATTATGTTAGGCGATATGAATCTGGTGGAAGATGCCATTGATCGATTTCCACCACACTCTGATGATGCAAATGCGACAATGGCTCTCCGAGATGTGAAGAGCCGCCTGAACCTCACCGACGGCTGGCGACGAGTATATCCAGACTATCGAACATTCTCTTACCATCAACAACAGACTGGTAGCATGTCCCGTATTGACCGCATCTATATCGCTGACCGCCTGAAAAAGTCAACACATGACTGGGCCATAACGACGACTGGAATAAACACGGACCATAACTTAGTCTCTATGTGCATCACAGACCGCAAATCACCCTTTATAGGACCTGGGAGATGGGCAATACCGCCTTTCGTCATTGAGGACAAGGACTTCAAGAAAAATATACATGTACTGGGTTGCAAATTGGCGGAGGATGTGAAGGCCGCCACCTTATCAAGGACGGAGGACAGAAACCCACAACTTCTCTTTCAGACATTTAAGAAGGAAGCTCTGGACCTTGCACAAGAAAAAGCCAAGATTGCTGGGTCAAGACTCAAAAAGCGGGTAGCCAAACTCCGTAAAAATGTTCGTCAACTCTCGCGACTAACCGACGGTGCGACTTTGCCATCTGAAGGTACAGTGATGGAAATCAACATCTTGAATGAGCGAATTGCCGAAATCGAGAAAACCCGATTCCAACGAGCTAAGCTCTCTACTGCTGCTCGTTATCGCTTGGAGGGTGAAACACTGTCTAAATACTGGACCAATGTCACCAAGGAGAAGAAACCACGTGATGTTATATATGAGCTCCAAGAGTTCAACTCTGACCCACCCGTCTATCTGAAGCGCTCCGACCAAATGGCACAGACAGCACGTGCGTTTTACAACAGCTTGCAGGAGGCACCGTATGCAAAGGGACCTGAAGAGAGAGAGGATGCCATTAAAGCCTCCCTGGATGAACTTGACGGAATTCATGTGTGTCCTGAGGACGCCAATCAAATTTTGAAAACGCTACTCACCGAAGAAGATATCAAGACTGCTCTTAAGTCAATGGAGAATGGAAAGGCAGCAGGCCTGGATGGACTAACCTACGAATTCTGGAAAATGCTACTGGCCTCCTATGAAGCAGACCTCAAATCACCACGAGCCTCTAAAACACCCCTCAATATTCTTGAGGTTCTTACCTTGGTTTTTAATGATATTGAGACCCATGGTGTCCATCAAAAATCCCACTTTGCGGACGGCTGGATCTGCCCACTGTATAAGAAGAATGATCCACGTAACATAGCTAACTACCGCCCAATAACGCTGCTCAATGGGGATTACAAGGTGTTTACCAAGGCACTTGCTATGAAAATATCCACAGCAGCGCCATTCCTGGTTCACCGTAACCAAGCTGGCTTTGTACCGGGGAGGAGTATCTTCGATCAAGTACGACTTGCACAGCTCATGGTTGACTATGCTGAGGCGACAGAGGAAGAGGGAGCCATTATTGCGCTGGATCAGGAGAAGGCGTACGACAGAATTGCACACGATTACCTGTGGCGCGTGCTCGACCGTTTCCTCATTCCCGCCCAATTCAGAAAAACTGTCCAATCGTTGTACCAACACGCAGAGTCCGTGGTTATCATCAACGGCGAGCGTAGTGAAACATTTAGTATCACGAGGGGAGTCCGGCAGGGAGACCCATTGTCTTGCATCTTGTTCATCCTTGCTATTGAGCCTCTTGCGGAGGCCCTACGGAATTCTACACTGTCTGGATTCAAGATTCCAGGAATGAGAGACAACCTGATAACTACCCTGTTTGCAGATGACACCTCAGTGTACCTATCTGCATCGGACGATTTCTCCATCCTTAAATCGTTGCTGGACCGTTGGTGCCTCGCTGCTGGTGCGAAATTCAATGTCGACAAGACGGTGATTATACCCATAGGAACCCGTGCTCACCGCGCTCACGTAGCTCGAACTCGTACACTTATGGATGGCTCTGCCACTTTGCCTGCCGAAGCGAACATTCTAAAAGACGGAGAAGCCACACGTATTTTAGGAGCATGGATTGGCAACGAAGTCGAAGGCGTGGGCCCATGGTCCAAAATCGTGGAAAAGATCGACAAGACACTAAAGAGGTGGTCCATGTGCTCACCGACCCTCCGAGCAAAGTCCCTAATAATTCAAATGGTGATAGGCGGCATGACACAGTACTTGACAAAAGTGCAGGGGATGCCCAAGGACGTTGAGACCTCTCTCTCGAAAGCCATAGGTGCCTTTGTCTGGGGAGACCGTACCCCGCCCGTGAACATGGCCACACTACAATCACGACATGAAACAGGAGGCTTCAAGGTTTTAGACCTTAAAGCACGGAACGAAGCAATTGAATTAATGTGGAATAAGGCTTACCTTCAGCACCCCTCGGTGCGACCTATATGGGCCTATCTTGCTGATGTACTCATTGGGAACAATATCGTGAAGTCAGCAGGACAAGTGGAGCAGGCCGCACGGACAAACATATTCTTACAATCATGGACGGTCAATCTCGCAGGGAACTCTAAACTGCCAAAGAACCTACTGCGCATGCTGAGGACCGCGCGTAAGTACAACGTACGCATTGACGCAGCAAAACTGTCCTCAAGGGCCAAGGCAGCGATGCCTATCTGGTATCACGTGGGCGGTACGGACCGTTTGAAGTCTTTGAATAATTCCAAGTGCGGGCGTTGCCTGCGAACCAACCATAAAGTGAGAAGTGTGGGAGACCTCCTAAAGGTGGTGCGGCGAGAGAATAACTACGCACTGGACCCACCACATGTAAAGAACAATCACTGCCCTTGCCGTCACTGCACGTCCAACTTTGCAGACGGTTGCCGTTCACCACACTCTTGCACCCAATGTGCGAAAAGTCTTCTTGACCGTCTTCACGATACCTGGAAGACGAGTGTGAAGGCACCGCAGGATGGTCTCACCCTCACCCCGCGTCGGCTGGACGCAAATGAGCGCGCCTTGACGATTACGTCCCCCGACAACATCGAACTCACTTTTAACCCCAGTATCACGGTGTCGGATGCATACATTGATGGCACGAGAGTTTTTGGGAATACTCACAATCGACAACTTGGACCTGCCTTCCGACACCGCGTCGGACTATCTGTTTCACAGGAGAGTACTACCGTGTACGTGAGTGGATTCTGTGAACATGCGGGATATGAGGAGGCGCAATGTGGTAGCGGCATCTGGTTCCGCCCCGGGGATAGAAGGAATCAGGCTTTGCGAATACCGGGCCAGTGTCAATCGCCATGGGTAGGCGAGATAGTTGCTGTCCTGAGGGCAGCGCAGGTGACACCGAATTTCGTGCCCCTCTGCATAGTAACCACTTCTAAGTACCTCCTCAACGCCCTGACAAAGCATTTCACCGTATGGGAGAACCGAGGATGGATAGGGATAGAGACCCACCACCTGCTGAAGCCCACTATCATGAACCTGCGGCGCAGGTCTGCCCCGACGACCTTTCGCTGGCTAAAGACGGGATCGTCTGATCCCAACATGATGAAAGCGGCCCAATTAGCGGAGGAGGGAGTGAAGAAAGACCATGATGACATACTGGATCTTGCGATCGATCCAAAATTCGATATCCAGGGGGCAAAGCTAGTTGATCTAACCCAATCCCTCGCCTACGCCGGAATAGTAGAAGCAAAACAAACGCCTATGCGAGGAAGGACAAAAACGATGACTGAGCAGGTGCAATCTGCTATCAAGGACTTTAATGGGCATACACCGAGCATAACCAACATATGGAAATCCCTACGCTCCAAAGATATCAGAAACAATATTGCGGACTTTATGTGGAAAGCGATGCACCAGGCGTACCGAGTTGGATCCTACTGGGCCAACATTGCTGGCTATGAAGAGAGGGTAAATTGCAGCAAGTGCGCACAAGAAGAGTCGTTGGAACACATCATCCTTACCTGCAATGAAAATGGGCGCAGCCTCGTCTGGGACCTGGCACGAGAGCTGCTCGCTATGCGATCGGAGCGGTGGCCAGCCTTGACAGTGGGATCTATCCTGGGATGCAGCCTGCACCATTTCCGCGATAGCTCCGGTGCGTCTGACCTGGGACGAGCACGCTTGTACCGCATCATTATTTCAGAAAGTGTTTTTTTGATCTGGAAACTCCGTAATGAACGCAGAATCACACATGCTGACGACCCATCATTCAGCCACTCACCACTTAAAATACGCCGACAATGGGTTCATGCCATCAACACACGCCTCGGCCTGGATCGTGAAATGACGAATCGCCGCAAATACGGTTCTGCGGCTCTTAGCTCGGACCTCGTTCTGGCGACTTGGAGGAAGACTCTTCGCAACGAGACAGAGCTCCCGGAGAACTGGATCTCAGCACCCGAGGTTTTAGTGGGTATGGGCGTCCTAGCAGGTGTCACATGACCGATAGGTCATTCGCCCAAGCGTAGGATGCCAGAGCCCCACACTGATCGCCATAGTGCGATCGTGCGTAACGCATTTTCTCCTCTTGGTCGCAGGCGGGTCTTAGGATCTACCTATAGCTAGATTTCAGGGGGCTAACCAAGTTAGACTGCCCTGTAGTCGCATAGCTCCTCCAAAAAAAAAAAAAAAAAAAGGAATTACCTGTAGGGTGTATACGACACAGCAGTAGTTGCCAGGCAGGAGCCAAGTTCACAGATGCCGCATACTGCAGTGCTGCAGTGTCGGAAACAGATGGGTCCGATAGTTAGCAGTGTGTCTGGTCTGTTTCGGCTGGAGAGGTTGAAACATGACGACCTGGACATCCCTGGCTGACGCTTTTGATGCAAGGCAAGGACTCTCGAGGTGCAGGGACGGGGTGGGAGGTCAATCAATCACTTGTCGCTCCAAAGCAAAATATAAGAACAGGAAGGAGATGATTGGAGAGGGCGAGATGACAGAAGTAAGATGTGGGGACACGGAAGGTATTGATGGCCATGTCGGTGTCTACTGTACGTACGGGCGTGACGACGGGTTCGGGTTCGGGTTGCATACCGCTGCTGGGTGTGCGAACAGCCATTACAATACACATACCCAAAATCCTCTGTAGACTGTAATGGAGAGCGACAATAGAGCATCCTGAAAAGGGTGCCCTTGAAGTGACAATAACCCAGGCACTGACCTGCATATCAGCGAGCATGCATCAAAATCTGTCAGAGGCCTTGTGGCCGTATGAAGCCAAAGTGTCTCTGGTTGAGATCAGGATTGACAAAAGCGCTGCCGGCGACAATAAACGTTTGGCCAGCGAGTGTCCTCCTTATTTCCGTCCCTTCCTTCCATCCACCCACCGTCGTTGTTCGACTTGTTGTTCTCGCAGCTGCTTGGCGGGAGATTTGTTTAGTACTTTCCGCGATCTAGAACGCAAATCAGCGACTCGTGGTTACTCGCGTTCGTTGCGTTACGACCAGCTGGGTTACCACCGATCCCATTGTTACAAATACCCTCCGACGGCCTTTTGTTCTCGCTCCTTTCTCCTTCTCCCCCACCCTCACCTCTCCGTTGGCTGTCCTCGATACCCCTACAACATGCCAGAACAAGCACAGCAGCCTGCAGCGGCCGCAGCCGCAAAGTCCAAACACTCCCATGCCGCCTCCCATGCTCAGCCGGCGCCGCGCAAAGTCAGGTTCAACGTCGGTATGTCTTCTCTTGTTTCGGGTGACGATGGCCGTTTCTTACGATAACGATGCGTAGGCACACAGTACCAGGTGCTCGATGTCGTCGGTGAGGGCGCGTACGGTATCGTCTGCTCCGCCGTGCACAGGCCCAGCGGGCGCAAGGTCGCCATTAAGAAGATCGCCCCGTTCGACCACTCGATGTTCTGTCTACGAACGCTCCGTGAGCTCAAGCTATTGAAATTCCTCAGCGAGGCTGGTGTCTCTGAAAATGTGCGTCGATATATCCCGACTCCGTCGGCTCTCATGGCAACTCATTGTTGACTTTGCATAGATCATTTCAATTCTGGATATCATCAAGCCCCCATCACTCGAACAGTTCAAGGAAGTATACCGTGCGTCTGCCCCTATTCATTTTCCACCTCAAGCGTAGACTCATCGCGGGCTATACCAACCAGTGATTCAAGAACTCATGGAAACCGACATGCACCGTGTCATCCGTACACAAGACCTCTCCGACGACCACGCCCAATACTTTGTCTATCAAACCCTCCGCGCTCTCAAAGCCCTGCACTCCGCCGACGTCATCCACCGAGACCTCAAGCCCTCCAACCTTCTCCTCAACGCCAACTGCGATCTCAAAGTAGCCGACTTCGGATTGGCCAGATCCGTCCGAACAGCCGAACCTTCCGGGACAGAAACAGGTTTCATGACCGAATACGTCGCGACCCGATGGTACCGTGCGCCCGAGATCATGCTCACGTTCAAACAATACACGAAAGCGATAGACGTTTGGTCCGTAGGGTGTATCCTTGCGGAGATGTTGAGTGGGAAACCGCTTTTCCCCGGAAGGGATTATCATCATCAGTTGACGTTGATTCTGGATGTGTTGGGCACCCCGACTTTGGATGAGTTTTATGCGATTACGACGAGGAGGTCGAGGGATTATATTAGGGCTTTGCCGTTTAGGAAGAAGAAACCCTTTGCGCAGTTGTTCCCGAATGCGAACCCACTTGCGGTGGATTTCCTCACGAAGACTCTCGTAGGTCTCCCATTCACATCTCCTCCCTCTTTCTTTCCCTATTGTCTTGGTTGGCTTATTGTTTTGTGCGTTTGACAGACGTTCGATCCCAAGAAGCGAATTACAGTCGAAGAAGCACTCGCACATCCATACCTCGAAGCTTACGTACGTCCTGCTTACGTCCCCGCTTCCCCCCTACTATTCATTTTCTAACCAATTTCCTCTCTTTCTTCTTTCCTTCTTGGGTTCTCCCCGATACATAGCACGATCCCGATGACGAACCATGTGCGCCCCCTCTGGACCCCGAGTTCTTCGAGTTCGATCGTAAGTCCTCGCAAAATTCCGTCCAATTCGTAATAATAAATAACTCATTTCCCGATTCGTTTATGCAAAATAGTGCACAAAGATGATATTAGCAGGGAACAGCTGAAAGAACTCCTCTATGAGGAGATCATGTCTTTCCATCCTCAGCCGATTGTATAATCTACCTTGCGTCTTTGCTATTCCCTCTGCCTTCGCCCTCTTCATCACACATCACCACCTCAACCGAATTCGTCATCCTCATTCCTCCAACCCCCTTCCTCTCAGTGTAGAAACCCGAATTCGTGTTCAAAACTGGAAAACCGCGGATCTATGCTGAAATGCTGAAATGCTGAAAACTGGAAACCCCGAATTTGGTGCTGAAATATGAATGCTGAAACATTGGAACCTATCGAACGTGTACTGAAAACCCGGACCCGTACTTACGATTTTGCGCATATTTCCACCATATATACATCCACAGCCAACGACCATATCCAACCATATACACATACAATCTCCCGACCTGCTTCCGCGGCTCTCCTCTTCCTCTCCGTCCTTGTCATCTCGTTGCAACCCCAATCCAATCCAATTTATAGTCACAATGTCCAAGTCTCGATCTAGGTTTTGGTGTCGGTTTCGGTATCAGTCTCGGTGTCGGTTTCGCTCTTGATTTTGGTGTTGCAACGTTGGTTCTGGTTACGTTCATGCTTTCGGTTTTGGTTTCGGTTTCGGCTTGGGTTTGGTTATAACGGCTTCAAAGATCTGGTTCTTCGACCCCCTTCCACCAAATTCCCCAATTACCGCTGCCCATTTCCCCAGGATTCCAGTTCCCAGTTATACTGTGCTTTTTGACTCGTTTTGTTTTCCTTACATCTGGAATGTACTTATACCACCGGTACCACGCGCGTAGCCGTGATATGAACCCTCATGAACGCGAACCTCCATGATTGCGAATCCCTCCTGAACAAGTGAACGTATACCTCCTCTTTGATGGTGTTGAGAGACTGGAACAACTCGTAGCAATTACCAGGTGTAAAGAACAATAGGTCTCACCCATCTTGCTGACAGTAACTAGCGTACTTATTCGAAGTTGACAATTAACCAGACGTTGCGCATGCAAGCGCTTCCACGGGGTTTGTAGAAGGGAGCTTCGAATTCAAGCCACCGGACCAGTTATGATAGTACCTACCGCGTTGATTCCCTCTCCTTACCGGATGTACTCACCTACCTCATGCTGGCATCATTGACCAATACACACCTGGGACAGGTTGCAGTAAGTACGAGTACATGCCAAGCAGTCAAGGAAGATGGAAGATGAAAGATGAAGACGATCCATGGAACTAATCATACATGGTAAGTTATAACTCTTCCATAAGTCATGGGTATATGCGTATGCGAGGATTACTTCCTTCCACTTGCCTCCTCCTTCATCCTTACCTCTTCCTCACCTCTCCCTCTCAGGCCCAACCTCTAACCACATGCACCGCACCAGCCTCAGCTCACTACGACCCCATCATCCTCTCCAAAACACTCAACACCTCTTCCCTCGACATCTGTCGCACACTCTCCATCGACACCGGTGCGAGGGACAGGTTAGACGTGGTCGTTAGGATGTTGCAGGCTGCTGTCGAGGATTCGGCTTTGGTGGCGTGGAAGATCAGTCGGGCGATTACTTCTCCCTATATGATATGCGAGACAAGGGTTAGTTAGTGGTACGAAAGGGGGATAGAGAGAGAAAAAGAGAGGGGAAGGGAAGAGGGAGGGGTGAGGGGTGAGGGGTAAGGGGAGAAGGGGACGTACGACTTCGACGAGGCATGCTACGACGATGAGCCAGATGATGATCCACGTTATGCGTTCCATGGCGTTATTGTTCAAATGGTCGTGTATCGCGTCCAACTACCAGCCAAGTCAAACCATCAATTCAATGTCGATCGGGCATAAATGGTAAAAGAAAAACTCACCAAACTCTCCGCAACAGCCAACTTATCATTCAACACCTCCACCCTCGGCCCAATCTCCATATACTCCCTAACAGCATCATACAAAGCCCTCAACCGACCCTGAGTCTGCGTCTCCTCCCAAAACAACTCCGGCACATCAAGCACATTGCTAACCAAATTCACGTCTCTCCTCAATTTGAACAGTCTACCTGTGAGTTTGAGAGCTTCGGTACGAGAGAGGTGGAGGGAGCCTGTTGATGCGAGTTGTTGTGGGATGGCGAGGGAGGAGGGAGAGCTGAGGGTTGTGTGGGTTAGAGTCTCGTACCGAGCGAGAAGGGTAGATTGGGCGAGGGCGTGTGCGACAGAGAGGGTTGATAGGGTGGAGTGGGATTTGAATGCTGAGAGGTGAATGAGTACGCGCGAAAATATAGCCATGACAACTAAGAGACTCACTGAAGAAGTCGTTGTACACTCGAGGGTAGACTATATGCGAGTCATACTTATGCAACGAAAGTCAGCCCAATCCTTATACGATGAATGAAATGAACAGAAGGAACGCACCGCATAATGACACTCCTCAATCTCCCACTGATCCTCCCCCAACGGCCGTCTCATCACACCCGCCTCTTGAATATCCTCCAAAATCGCACGTTCCTGACTCTCCGCCAAGCCAAAGAACACGACGACGCCATACGAGAAGAACACCACTTCCGCGAACGAGTCCAACTCCTTATGTGAATGAGAATGATGAGAATGGTGGGAGTGAGGAACGGAATGTGAGGATTCGACGGCTGGAAGAGATGCTGCTGTAGCTAGGGGAGTTACCGAGCCATCTCGTTCGTCGTGATGCGTGGTAAATGTCCCGTCTACGTCGGGCGTAGGAAGAGAGTGGTACGATTGTACATCGGTTTCGGTGTCGGTTGCGGCTGCTGGTGTGGGTGGTACTGCTTCAACGAGGGATACGTACGAATCTACTGCTGGGGCAGAGGCTGGTGGAGAAGCTGGCGGTGAGGTTACGTAGCCTGATTCTTCGACTTCCGACGTTGGCGGGACGGCGGGGGTCTCATCTGCTGGAGGAGCAGAAGAACGGATATTGGCTCCTGGGCCGTAGCCTGGGAGTAATGGGAGGTGGTACATCTAACACGATAACTCAACGAAACGAATAGAGGGAAGCAAGAATTGCACATACCACATATAGAGCCTCATCGAACATCCTCGGCTGCACGTTATGCTCCCTCTTCAGAAAACTCGCCATAACCTTCATCTTGAAACTCTCCGCGACGCAATAGGCCGTAATTCTCTTAAACCCCGCTTTCTTCCTCTGCTCCTTCGTCATCCTCTCCCCCTCATTCTTCAACTCCCTCACACCCGTATCCGTCTCATACCCATGCAGCACAACAGCATCCTCGTCTTCCTCAAGAAGTGGTTTGGTTTGTGGCGCTGTAGGGAGTACGACGAGTTTTTGGGTAGTCTTGGATGTTCGTTGTGCTTTATTGGCTGTTATCACGCCTGAGCCTGGGATGGTCGTCGTTATCGAGTTGGGAAGAGTCAGTCCGGAGATGGAGGCTCGACGAGCGAGTTTTCGTGGGGCTGCGGTGGTTAGTGTGCGTGCGCGAGAACGAGAGAGTGGGGGGACGGTTGGTCTGCTTGGGGTTGGCCGGGGAGGTTTGGGACGTGTGATGTCGGCCATCGTGCACGACGAAGGGTATTTCGGATGGGTATGCGTTAGATATTCGTATGTCTGTGTCTGCATACAACAATATCAATCGAGTCGGTTTGGAAGTAGTACGGTCCTGACTGCTCACCGGCGCACTGGAGCAATATAATCAACTACGTTCGTCAGTTTTCGTCCACCGACAACAACCAAATTGCTCACTCACCAATCCACTGTGCTCAACGTTCACGACGGTCTGCAGAGACCTTGCCAGTGGAAGTTGTCAGCGCAGCGACGTCACTCACGTTAATACCGTAAAGAAAACCACGTGAGCCCTTCTAATTGTCACGTTGACAAGACGCGTGGGTGAGTCTGATCGCGGACGCGTGCAAGGTTGAAGCGAGTCAACCTTCCCGATTCGCTTTGCTTCTTGCCACCACCACCTTTGGGGAGAGTCACCTCCTGCTGGCGATACGCGTATACCCTCTTCTTCCTCGCACTTTTTATACATTCTACTCGATTGCGTTGCTGGCACAGACAAACGAGCGTGTTCGCCAAACTAACTTATGTTCTGGTGGCAGTGCAGCAATACTTACTCCCTGCTTTGAAATGAGCAACAACATCGCTAGCTCCTCCTCCTCGTCTATACGCACTGGATATCAACGACAACGACCTCTCGAGCGACATTCCTCTGCCTCTTCATCCCGATGGACCTCACTAAGCACTCCTGTCGCTAAGAAACAAGCTACACCCCAGAATCGACATCGAATAAGCAACCATGATCATGACCACACGCCTTCTGCTTCTCGTCCTGCAGCGACAAAACTAAGTGAAAAGGAGAGAGCGACAGCAAGTTCAAAGGGCAAGGCACAAGCGACAACTGACCGAAACGTCAACGAGAAGGTGACAACGAGTCGGAATGGCAAGGAGACAGAAAACCCGTCGTCAGTCTCAGCATCAACTTCAACACCAACGCGGATGAAACGTTCGAACCATGAGGATAAGGAGATATTGTCGTACACGATGAGAAAAGACGCAATTGCGCCTTGTTTCATCAAGGATATTTATGATATGGTTGAGAATAATTCGAGTTCAAGAGGTATTCCTATTTGTGCTAACTTAACGAACTTTTACTCATCGACTGATGCTTTTCCCAGAGGCTGATTTCTACTGGCTAGGGAGGGTACCTTGTCGGACTGTCCACTTTGTTGGACTTGTTATTGGTGTCCAGGTATACGAGAAACGCGCCATTTACACCGGTATTACTTCATCTCTTACATAGTTCGAATGCGCAGTACTGATTGGCATCTACCTGTGTATGACAGTCGATGACGGGACAGCAGTCATAGACTGCACGTACCGTTACCCTCCTCCTCCCGCCTCACCTCCAAATTCCAAACTTTCAACCTTCAACACATCACGGAGACCTCCCAGTCCGCAGAAACCCAAGTCTGCTATCCCTTCTGCCTATGTCCGAAGTGTGGCGAACAACCCTCCGCCTCAGCCCCCACCTGTACCGAACTTGGGAGTCGATGCTGCCGAGCCTCCACCGCCGATTGCGAGAGTGGGTATGAGCGTTCGTGTGACGGGGCGTGTTGTGCAGAAATATGAGAAGACGATCCTTGTTGATACACTTGGTGCGTGCCTCCTTCCATACGTTCAATCGCACTTGGTCGTTGGCTTATTTTGTGACTCGCATGCTATGGTATATGTAGAACCGTGCAAGTCAGTGAACGAAGAACCCGAACATTGGCTACGGGTATGCGACTTACATCGCACATCATACCGGGCAAAACATCTTGGACCCTTTGTTATCCCTAAACTTGCGCCCAACCCTAATCTCTCGTCTCTATCACATCATCTCACACAACTCTCGAATGAGGTGGCTATTACAGATCCCCAGACCCCGTCCAAGTGTTCTACGTACAGCAGTAGTGCTGCGAGTACGCCGAGTTTGGCTTCAAGCCCTGTTGGTCCTAGGGTAAGCCATATCTTCGTCTCCTTGGATAACATCGTAAATTGACGGCGCATTGATAGTCTCCACCACGTCTTCGTCATCCATCCCGCCTGCACACGAGAGACCTCACAGCAAACACCTTCCGAATCTACCTCAAACACTACATGGACAACGTCCCTCCCGAATTCTCATCATCAACATCAAACGCTTTATCCTCAGACGAAGAGATCGGATGGTCGATATCGCGTACACCTGGGACACCCACGAAACGTAAGTTACCCTCATCGAGGGTAGGAGGGTTAGATGAGGAGACTCCGAGGCCTGCAAAGAGGAGGAGTTTGGGATTGGATAGTGGGGGTACTATCACGCCCAAGGCGTCGACTTCGCGGATATCGCTCAACTCTCGTCAGGCTGGTGAGACAGGTGATGAAGATGACGACGACGAGAAGAAAGTGGAGAAAGGGTTCACGCTATCACATTTACGTCGTGTTCCTGAGCTTGCACTCCTTGCACGACGAGTGATTGAAGCGGAGGCTAAACGACGAGCTAGGGAAGAGAAGAAGAAAGCCAAAGAACAAGCTCACGCTCAGTCGGCTCAAGGGAAAGGTAGTAGTAAACCCCCTCCGTCGTCGTTCGTCCGTTCGTCTGCGAGTAGACCAATACAAGGAGGATCCAAGGAGAAGTCTGCTGCGAAGATGAAACGTCTCTTTCGATTTGCTATACGACAGTTGTACGATGAGGGGAGTATCGTTCTACATGATGGACCGAAACGAGGGTTACCCTCTGCTCCCTTACCTTCCCTACTCGGATACACTCAATCTCAATCTCAATCTCAATCTCAAGGGTCTTCGCACAGGTTATGGAAATCAAGCGTATCTTCCACCTTCAACGTCTCTTCCGTCTCGCGCTTGAATACCACTGGGTCCTCGTCGTATCTGAGCGGATGCGGAGAGGGAGATGCAGATAACCCAGACGGCCTCGCAGACCTCTCCGACCCAAACTCAGACGAAGAAGCATACATCTCACTCTCCCCAGCGTACCTCAGCATCATCGTCGAACGGGCCATCACCGAAATCATGAACCACACTGCCAATCGAACGAGTGCGAATGCGAGAGCGAGAGCGGGATTGGCGTTGAATGCGAAGGGTCCGACACCGGGGGAGATTGCTGGGTATTTGCAGAAGAAGGATGATAGGTGGGCGAAGGTTGGGGAGTGGACTGTGAAGGAGGCTTTGGAGTGGGGGAAGGAGAGGGGGAGGGTTTGGTGTATTGGAGGTGATAGGTGGGAGGTTTGTGGATGAGACGGAGCGTGGTGGGTTTCTTGTAATCGCCAGACTACCTTCAGTGAAGCCTGCCTTCAGCGACTCGGAATTACTACTTGGCATTTTTCTTGGTTGACTCGTGAACTCAAAGGAGGGTTTGGACATGAATAGCAACCAGTACCTACATCATTGAGGACTCGAGAACTACTGGTAGAAGTTCACAAAAGCAAGCACAAGCGTATACTTGGACTTCGAGTCTACCTACACTATGACGTCATTCGATCGCAAAAGTGCTGCTTAATATCAGGTCGAAATGCGGGTCTGCTTTTCCATCGATTATCTCCCGAACCTCTCGTCTTTGTCCTTTGTCCTTGCCTGTAGACTTCCACGATACTAAGATGTCCGTATCAGAAACCCTTACCTCTCACCTCACAGCGCTCTCAACAACGCGCCCTCTCTCCGCCGCAACGGAACACGATTTCCTAACCTCCGCCGGAAAAGGCACACTCTCCCCTTCACTGCTCTCCATCTACCTCTCCCAAGACCGTCTCTACGCCGCACACGCCTATCCCAAATTCATCGGACACCTCCTCGCATCAATCCCCTTCTCCAGCCTCCACCCGCTCAACTCCCCACAAGAGAAATTCCATAGGAAGGTAGTGGAAGTATTGACGGGGTCCCTGACGAATGTATTGAGGGAGACGGCGTTCTTTGAGAGCGTGGCGAGGAAGTATGGGTTGCAGTTGGAGGGGTGGAGGGAGAGGAAGGCGACGAGGGATTATACGGCTGAAATGATTAGGATTGGGGCTACTGGGAGGTTGGAAGATGGGTTGGTGTTTCTATGGGCTATGGAGAAGGTATGTCTTTCTCTGAAAGAAGTTACTATGGGCTCATACTTATTCGTATACTTGTGCAGGTATACCTCGATGCTTGGACATACGTTAAAGATACCCGTGCTACTCAAAGCTCAGCTTCTGGACCCACATCAGAAGCAATAGCAGAGCTCTCAGAGAACTGGTCAAACCCAGAGTTCGTCGCGTTCGTAGACGAACTCGCAAACCTCGTAAACCAGTGTGTACCCTCTCCATCCTCCCGTGTTCGTTGACTTTCGCCATAACTGACGACGGCACGCGACTGTTAGGTTGGACATCAAACCAGGTTCGGAAACTTGTACTCGTGCAGAAGAGATCTGGGGACGCGTTATCGAGTTAGAAGAGGCGTTCTGGCCTTCGGGAGAGGACGAAGTTGCGTTCCTGCGCCTGGTTCAGTGATCCACTCCTACTCCTCCATCATATCCCCCTCATGTCACCCTGGCCAATGTTCCCCTTCATATCACCTCATGTCCCTTCACTGTATCACCGCCCTGTCCCCTCATCTCTCCCTCATCACCCCCAACCTCCCCCTGAAGACCAAGCTGTAAGTAATGCAGACCCAGGAACGAAAAGACGTTGGAGGTATGTCAAAGAAACCTTACGTGTACGATTTAAACAGCAGAAAAAGTCAAATTGGCGCAGAGCAAAGCACACGTCCGAGGTTGCTTGATAATCGAGATTCTTTTTGACTTTTACCCATTCATTCCCGGTTACTCCCTGTTACTCCCTATTACAGTACTCCCACAATCACAAATCCGCGGTCCCGGAAGTGTCATGTGTAAGCCTGAGGTCGGAGGTCGAGATCGAGGATGTTCTTTCGGGTTTTACAAGTTACAGGTGTGTCGATCAGTTTTGCTGAGGTGCGTTTACGGCTTTGCAAGGGTATGCACTGTGCGTTCTGTGACGTTGTCACTCTGTGTGCACGCCTCCTTTGAAACATTGTTGCGTTGTTACCATGCGAAAAATTTCAAAGGGAGCATCTACTACGTCATATAGCAGTGGCACAACTGGGGTCCCAACTGGAAGATAGAAGATGAAAAACTTCTGATATTGCTAACAAATAGCGTGTATTACCAAAACAACGACAAAAGACCTCTACTACATTGATTTTTCTTCTTTCTTTTTGATGACGACAGACAGGAATAGATCCAAGACAGAACAGACAGCAGACGAAACCAGGGGATTATCAAAACCCCGATACAACCCGAGAACGTATGAAGAGCGACGATGCAAGTATGCGTATATGCGAGTGAGGGAATGATTGGCTGTGGGAGAATGAGAGTAAAAGGGAGAGATGAATGCGAGGGACGGTGCGTTGGTTGGTATAAGGAATGACAAGGGGGTATACGCTGGTATTGGTTTCGACAACTTGACTGCGATTCGGATTGGATTGGCCTTCAAACACAAACAAGAGAAACAAATCAGAACAGACTCGACAACACGCAACAAACTGATGATTGCAACAAGAAAAAAATATGGACGTACAACTTGCAGAACTAGTAAGTATACTAGATACTAGGATGATCGGGGGGCAACTGAGAACGTGAATGTGTGGCAATGACGACTTGGGGAGGGAATTTCTATGCAGGCGGGTAAAAGGGGGATTATATCACAACTATAAACAAAAGCCTTCTTTTTTCGATTGTTGATAACGTGGACGGGATGGGACGGGTTGATCAAGGTGTAAGTGCGAGTCGGACTGGGGCGACTTATCGAACAAATGTGGATGGATGGAGGGGGATAGCAAGAAACGGAGACGACAACATCAAGACCAGACATAAAGACGAGACGAGACGAGACGGCAGCCAAGAAACGGAGATACTTTTGAATGCGAGCGACCGAGGCGAGGTAGTCACTTCACATCGCCTGAGGCTTGTACTCCAGTGTTGACTGGGCACTCTCGATATCGTAGTCGTGCGTCTTCTGACTGATCGGCGAAGGGTCGATATCGGTCTCCTTGAACGTCTCCATCTATAATCACCCATCAATTAACAAGTTCCTAAGAACACAAGGTAGCTGGAGAGGTACGTACCTGAACGTGGACATGCCCAGGTGTATTGTTCGACCGCGTGAAAGCGAACGCAGTGTTTGCAGGTGCTCCGCGAGTCTGGCTAATGGCACCACGACTGCCGGTGGAGCTACAAAAGTGCCGGTCAGCTCAGCGTTCTAAGTCCGTGAACGACTAAGGGATGCTTACTAGACTTGCACTCCGGTAGCGAAGTTCTGGAGGTGCCGGACAGAACGGCATGCTACGACCTAAATTGGGGGAAGCGAAGGAATGAGTAAGAGCATAGGAAGGGACTAGGAAGAGGGGGATACTTACGGTAGATGCGATGACAGCCGGCACGTTGAACATGACAGTCATGACCGCGTTGAGCTTCATCAACATGAACGTCGTCGCAACCACGTTCGACAAGAACCTAATCGCGTTAAACACCCCTTGTTCAGCTTCCCATCAACAAACCAAGGGAAACATAGAACTCACGCCACCAAAAAATAGACCAAACCATCCTTGAACAGAAGCCCTACAAGCTGGGAATTCTTCCTCCTACCGACAAGTTTCCAAGCAGACAGTACCATGACGAGCAAGTCGAAGCACATGGAGTAGATGAAAGTCGCTGCGAGGACTGTATTGTTGGTCTTGGTAATGTTGCATCCTTGCCCCGGGAAGAACTCTGCCGTGAGCAAAACACCTGACGATTGAAAGTCGCAATGAGCGATAGATAAAAAGGGTACGAGCGCGATGTACGGACCTTGGAGGATGAGTGACCAGTGTCCGAGGATGACAAGTACGATGGGGATGACGATGTACAGTTTGTGGTCCCATAGCACGACACTACGTGAGCAAAGACGTTTCGTCAGCTTTCTTCCCTCCTCCCGCCCATCGCGTCGTTACACATGGTCACGACATAACGCCAATAACCAAGCCACACTCACGTTCTCAGCGCCAGGTTAATACTAGCCAGTCCCGTTGAGCCATTCCCGAAGAGCTATCCGGAGCGTGATGGTTAGCGCGAACGCTCGAGTATTACAAACGGACAGGACCATCAGGGAATCAGAAGATGCTTACCTGAATGAACGTGAACAGCGCCTGACAGTTGATTGGGCTGTCAAAGAGGGGAGTTCGAAGTAAGGAACAGGCTTGCTTGCACTCAAACACCATTGAAAAGCGTACATAGTTGTGTCCAATCCTATCAGGCTATTTTGGGAAGAATAGTATCAAGCATCAACAATCATTTCAAAATGGCATGGAAAGGAAGGAGCGGATTGACTTACATTCCGATGATGGCGAAGAAGAGACAGTATCGATTGGCAAAGTAGAATATCTATGTGCTCAGTCAGTTATCGTATCCTCCGAGAGGAGACGGAGGGATGGAAAGGGAACGTACCATAGGCCAATGGAACTTCTTCTTGCCGCTGATGTAGGCCCAGTCGAAAGCGAGGGAAGTTGCCCATTCCCAGCTAAACGTCGGTCCCGACGAAAATGAATAAACATAAGTTTCATTTCGCCCCTTTGTCAATTCCAAATGCCAAATTATGATCGTGCGATGTTGGAAGACTTCGCGCGAGGAATGAAGAGAAAGGGAGTGAAATGAAGACGAGGAAAGTGGGCTCACAAGTATACTCCAGCGAGGGCATGTTGGAGTTTAAGGAAAGCAGCTGGTCGAATGGGGGGTGATTAGTACGTGTTTGGGAGGCGAGAATGGTCTTCGCGGGCACCGCGACCGACGTACCTGCTTGCGCCGCCAATGCTGTAGGTGAGTTCCAATCGACCATATTGACTACTTTAGCAGATCGGGATCAAGGCCGCAGCGTGTCGTATAAGTATGAAAAGGATAGGGAGGAGAAGGGGCTATGTCTGGAGAGATCGACGATACGTTTGAAGGGATCGACGAACAAGGAGGGAAGAGGGGCAGGGAGGAGAGGAGGAGGGTCGAACAGTCCCAAGGAAAGGAGAGAAAGGAAAGAAAACCTTCTCCGGGGTGAGACATCTGTACCGGGGGGTATTTCAAGGAAATTCAGCTGTGCAGGTAGAATGATGAAAACTTCTCCCGAAGTATGCCATGCCATCCAATGAATTGGAAGGAAGGAAGGGGGGCATTTTAGCGTGGCACGGACGGATTAGGTTGCGGGGGTGCGATTTCTTCCCTTGTATGGGGAAGGACAAACTGAGTTCTGGATATGGAGAAAGCCTCGCCCAGAAAGAGCGTCTGAACAGCGCGGCTACCAAGCAATTATTCCGTTGGACCGTGGTACCTTTACTGTCTTGACGAGAGCGGAGGGATTTTCGGCAAGCACCCTACAGCTATATTGAGCAGGCAGACACCTCGCTTCCTTCCGATGCCATGGCCAATTTACTAACAGGGCGCGTTGATGCCCTGTCCGAGAAAATTGCTGCATGCACTGAGAGAGAAGAGCAGGGAGTCCCCACGGTTGGTATTACGTTGCTAACGTATCCTCCATGGAAAGTCACACGAGAATACGATTCACCTCATCAGACCTGCAACGCACTCTGTGCAGTGGAGATACGCATCAGCACGAGCTCTAGTGTACAACTTGAACCATCGATGTATCGCAACGCACTAGAATCAAATTTGGGAGGACTTGTATTCCTCAAAACGCAACATACCTTGTACTTCTCGTCCCGGTGTTGTGTCGGACCGTCCGAGATAACTTACTACATGATGGTCGTTCTAGCGAGAGAAGCAGATTTTGTGCTGGATATGGTGGCTGCGCGATACGCGAAATACTTCGCTCGCGTATCTGAAAGGACAGACAGCTGCAACCGCCGAGAACGGGTTCCTCCGGTGCCGTAACTCCGCGAACCTGACTAGAAATTAACATGTCCCTTCATATCCGCTTGCTGGACAGTGCTAGTCGACATTGACTGGGCAGGAAATGGAGACAGGTAAGTCCTGGCTCTACCCTCTGAGGCTCTAGCTCGAACGGCCTGAGGGTCGCTTTCCAGCTTTTCGTGCCAGCAATCATCCAATTTCGATTTCGCCTCTCACGTTTTCTCTACACGAGGCCTCGCAGCTCCAGGTGACGGCCACTACGGTCTTTGATGGAACCCAAAAGCTTCCTCGACCGTATCCCCTCTGTCAATCATGAACTCGTTCTGGCGCGCCCGCCGAGTCCGAATCCCGACATGCCAGTGCCAGTTGATGCCCCAGGCTTGACGTCGCCAATAATATTTGGGTAAGCAGTCTCACATTATGACTTTCTTTTGCATCGCTGGCAGCCTCTGAGACCGAAACCATTGGTAAGAGACCTCTCAAGAGCGAAAAAAGTGCGCTCTGGCTCGGAGGGTCGGACGTTGAACGGTGAGGCTGTTCACTCTTCACCGGGCACCTCTCCCGAAAATTAATTCGCGAGACCTTCTTCGGTGAAGTCGAACCGTCACTCCTGGGTTCACGCATACATATGTAGCTTGATGGGACTTTCGGGAGGACCGTCCACCGTATCCCACTTCCTTCCCTTCTTCGACTTCTCTCTCAGGGTCCTAGTGTTTGGCTAGGGTTGGATACCTTCGCGTCAGTTCGTCTACTCATAATCAGACCGACGGCTAGGCTCGAGAAGGCCAGAAAGCACCCTTTCGAAGTTCGAATTCAATTCTGGCCTTTTCTTAGCTTGTACAGTTCTCCCTCCCTCCCGCCGTCGCTCGAATTGTCAACTCCCAAAGCCGGATGATCGTCCTACTCTGGTACCTACACTATGGCCTCGGAACGACTGAGAACGTCAGAACCCGCTCCAAAACCAAAGTGTCCTCATCACCAGCTCGTCACCGAATTCAACGGCGGGAAAACCCCAAGCTCTCACATAAATATTCACGCTCTAAAGTTCAAACTCCCGAGGACGTCGTATAGCATAGCATGAATGATAGAATGGGAGGATCGCCGGTCGGTTATTATCGACACCTAAATCGATGCAGGGCGCGGGATACATACATTATACATTTTACATGGTACTTACCGTCGGTATGTTGCCTTCTGTCTCACTTGAGTGATGACTTGCACAGGTTCATCGAGGACTATGGGCGGCGGCCAATACTCGTCCAGATTCCAAGCTGATATTAACCTTCATATTGAGTTCGTTGAGAGCGGTGCAAGGTCTTGGTCGATGAAGTCCGCGAAGTCGGACGGTGGGTGTGCACGGTGGAAGACTGTGGATGAGAGCCGGATAGAGCGATGTTTGTTGTGAAGCGTCGCTGATAGGACTTAGCGTTCTCCGCTGTTCAACGTTCTTCAACGATCTTCAAGTTCCCCCTTCCCTAACTTAACGTTGGGCTGCTATCATTCTGTCAATGCCGCAATGTCGAGCGTTCAACACTTGACGGTCAACGGTCAACGTTCGTGACCAAAAGAGGTACAGAAAACTCTACCGTCTTCGTATGATTCTATGAAAAGTCTGGACGGCGTCGGTGGTCGGTGACATATACATCTTCATTCCTCCCGCGCCATCATTATCATGCATATCATTCATCCTGTCCTTAGCTCTTAAATATTGAATCTTGAAGCTTCTATTCGTTTCCATTTTCCAGTAGCCAACGTATTGAAGATTGAAGGTTGGTGGATCGTACCTGGGAGTCTGGGAGTGTAGATAACAAAGAATATACGAGCTCGAGCTCTCGTTTCTTGCGATTGTTAGGTTCGAGCGCACTCCTCCTAGTCGAATCCAGAGTCGAATCCAGAGTCGAGAGGCTAGAGGGCACAAACGAAAACATCCAGATTCCACCATACCAAATCAATCATCGGCTCCGTCCGTCCATTGATCTTCATTCTCATCCTACTTAGTTCTCATTCAAATGCATTTGCGAATGACATCTCTCACGCTTACCCTAGCCAAACCATAGCTAGTAATCCTGCGTGAACTTAACTTACTAGTACTTGTGATCATGAGAGCAGGGAGTAGGGACAGGGAGACGAAGCAGGAGTCTAGTGTTCAGGGAGGAGGGATCGACTATCATGTTTGGCGGTGAATCAACGTTGAGAGTTGAGGGTACGAACCCTGTACCATCTGGAGTTTTGACTTTTGCGCGCGGGGTATATGACGCAAAAGCAAACGCGATCGTATCGTAAAGTACATCCCGGTCAACCCAAGTCGAGCTGTTATGAGTTGGAAGATGTAGACCAGGTATACCGCATAACGAGTCGAGGTCATTTGAGCGTTCGAAGCGGCAATATTCAAATTCGCAACGGACACAAATTCGCAACGGACTGAGTAGCAAATTAAGACGACGAAATGTGGGAATGGCGAAATGGGAAAATGGGAAAATGGGGGAATGGCGAAATGGGGGAAATGGGGAAAGACAACAAAGGTTTCGTTGACTTGCGTCTTGCGAGACTTGATGTTACCTTCCGACTGATGTTCCAGCAACACCCCCAAGCGGAGCAGTCTCCGCCTCGCCGCTCTCAGATTCCAGAAATCCATCTATCTTTCGCGCTTGAAGCATTCGAGCCTTCGAGCCTTCGTTCATTCGAACATTCGAGCATTCGAGCCTTCGAAGTTCTCGAGCCTTAGCCTCTTCTAACTTCTCAAAGTTGCGCAGTATCATAAATACGACTAAAAGCGCAGTGACGAAACACTTCACGACTTCACAGCTGGGAGTTTTTGTGAAGTAGAACTTCGAAGTAAGCGGGACCGACGGTCGAAGCGAGTGAACCCTGAGATTCTGAAGCCCTTAGACCCTTAGACCCTGAAGATCCTGAAGCCCTTAGACCCTTAGACCCTGAGGACCCTGAGAGCCTTGGACTCTGAGACTGTGAGACCCCGAAAGCCTGAGACTCTGAGGCCCTTAGACCTTGGGACTTGGTTGAATAAGCGTAATGAGGATAAGGGGACGGGGACGGGGGACGAGAGACGGGGTTAAGTCGAAACTTCAGCGTCCGGAGCAATAGAGACGAAACTTCAGCGTCCGGAGCAATAGAGACGACATAGAGAGCAATACAGAGCCGGAGCAGGTGGTCATAGACAGGTCATAGAACGTCCCATACATACTTCCATCCATCCATTGGAACACTTTCTACTTTCTAGCTGGAACGTAGAGAAGTCAAGTCGCGCCCAGACCCGGACGGCGTTCATCTCGCAGGTGAATTCAAGAAGATTCAAAACGGTGACTACGATGGAAAGTAGTTTCCGTCCCGCACATTGTATCTGTTGCAAGGGGCGACGAAAGTTGAAACCTTGAGAAGGCGAATCGGAGTACCAGGAGAACCTTCAGAAGCGTTACGGTAAGACAATAAGCAAGATGTGCGGCGTCTTCGTTGAGAGAACGAGAAGGTGTGAGCGTGAAGATCGTCAGGCGTTGGTATCGTTGGTGTCGGTGTTAGTTTTGGGGTTGGCGTTCGTGTTGATGTTAGCGTTAAAGTTAGTAACTCCAGGCTATCTGCCGTTCAATAGACACCAGAACCTCCATTCAAGTGCGAAAGTATAGATCATCGCGATCGGTGAAAGAGTGGTTCAAGTTCAGACGCGGATTGTATACAGTAGGCTGAGCGTTGCTCACGGACCAGACCACAACTTGACGCGTACGCAAGAGCTCGTGATGGAAGGGGAAGAATTTTCCTCTTGGACGTTGTAGTGGAGAACTTGAACTTCTTCGTAGTTAGGGTCTTACGCCAAAGTTGCCGATGTTCAATAGCGGAAGTGTAGCACATGGGTACGACGACGACGAAAAGGCCCAGAGTTCAGACGTTCAGACGTTGAATGATGATTATGAATGAGAGGGCTGGAATGCGGCGAACCGGGCGGTTTTTGACAGCGGCAAGACCTGAATAAACGAACGCTAAGAACAATCAATAAGGCGACTAGCAGGGATGTCGACTTGTGAACATCTCGCCAGAAATCAGACGGAGGAGAAAGATATCTATGTGACGTTAGCGAGGCACGGCGAGAATGTGGAAGTAGACAAACCATCATCCCTTTGCAAATTTTTCAGCGAAGGGTCTTCTCATCAAGGGACTGTTTATAGTCGAGTGAACGCTGGTTACGCCGTTACGGGAATCTTAGTAATGCTGGGACTAGGGATGCGACATGGGTATTTTGTATCAATTATTGGATATTGGATGGAAGATTGCCTCCGGTGCTGGCCCTTTTTGCGTGTGAGTACCCTATTGCGATGACGAGGTCGGGGGCAGATGGGAGGCATGATAGTGAACGAATATTGAAAATGAGCAGGAGTGAAAGAGTCGATCAGACAAGCGTTCATAGCACCGGCGCATGTATTCATTTAACGATGCTCTGGATGCTGATACTTGCCCGAGGAGACGAACTGGTGGGACAGCAAGAAGAGGGGACGCATGGTCGTACTCGTTGACGAACACCGACTACCAAATACGGAAATGCGAACAGCGTCGCGGAAGCAAAAAGGTGGTTGTGTTTTGATCCTTCGTGGTTGTCGCGTTCACTCTCGGACAGGGTGTTTCTACAAGAGCAGACCCGTGTTGAGGCGACACTCCCACTCGGACGCATGGTCGTCATCAGAAAAGAAGAGCGAGAGCAGTGTTCTAATCGCGCAGATCGTCGACTCAATTGGACCCTGGATGGTTCCAAGCGACCGCAGGTGGGTGTAGATGCATCATGAATGTTGAATCCATCATGAACGTTGAAGGCACCATTAACGTTGAATGCATCTTCTAGCTGGGTGGGCCACCGCAAGAGAGGACATGGCGTATCTCCGCTGGGCCATGTCCGTGCTTATGAGATGGGAGCGGCCGGCCGGCCGTGGTGTGAGGCCGGTGGGAAGCGGGGGGAGGTCCGGGGGGACCTGGGGGGACTGCCATTCTTGTAGCGAAACCGGCGGTGACGGGGAGGCCGGGGCCGGCGGGAGGGAGATCGGGGTTCTTGCCATCCCATCGTGGCAGGCGGCCTGCTTAGCTTCGCAGGTTCGTCTGAGTCTGCTCTCCGAAGTTCGACGCCCCCTTCTTTCCATGCCGAGCCCTATATAATCCGCCTCTCCTCCGTTCCTCGCCCCCCTCTCCTCGTTGTCCCCCGCCGGCCCCGCCCTCTGTCCCCCCGTCCTCGTCACATCCCCGCCGCGATCCGTGCAAAGACAATGGTGAACTGGACGTCTCCCGAGGAGATCGCAAAGGACGGTCGTGAGTTATTCCCGAATAACGACGCGAACAGTGAGCTCACGCACACACCCAGAGGCCTTTGACCGTCTCATGCACGCCCTCCTCGGCCTCTATATGTACGCGCATACCGCATATATGCGCGTGATTTGCTTCTAATCCCGCGCGTTTTGCGTAATTTCAGCTGGGAGTTTGTGACCTCCCTCGACTTTGACTGGGACTTTGTCTCCGGCCGGAAAAAGTTCAGGTGGCCTCTGGCAAGTGCCTCCGTAGCACGCGCTTCCCGCTCCACTAACGCCTGCTGCAACAGATCTTTTACTTTGCGGGGCGGTACTTCCTCCTCTTTGCCCTCATTGGCATGTGAGTCTTCCCGCTCGCCCGTAGGTGTTCTTGCGACTAATTGGGGCCCGCCCAGTGCAATCGCCCTCAACGTCACACAGTACGTATTGTATGAGCCACGCTGAGGTAGTACTGACGATTCTACGTAACGCATAGGCCAGTGAACTGCCAGGCATTGTACACCTACAACCAGGTACGTGTCGTAGGCGCATACACCTACTATCGGTATTTAGAGTACATAGGTTTTCGGCAATGCAGCTATCGGCCTCGCCAGCATAAATCTGGCGCTAAGAACGTCAGTTGCCCCTTCCACCTGGCTATATGCGCTTAAAAGTCAGCTGACCATGGACTTCCAACTAGGTTGGCAGTGTGGGGGCAGCCCAGATGGCTCCTCATCTTTCTTGTTGCGGTCATCATGGGGCATTGGTCACTGCTTCTCCATGGTAAGTTTGCGAGCCTTGCTTTTCCCCGGTCCTTTGCGCATCAAACCGCTCGGGCGCATCTATCTACTGTCTACTGCATCTGATTGACATATACTGTTGTACACCGAGAGACGTGATGACTGACACTAATTATAGGTATACTGTTGAAAGCAGCTTGGGTGCAGAACACGTGTGTTATCACCGAGACTAACAACAGGATTCTCGCCGCTAGCTTCATCTACTCGATGGGATTCGATCTCTTCGTCCTCCTGTTGACAGCTTACAAACTTTCTGTGCCGACAAAGAAAGCACAGTGGTCCAAGTTGATCAAGCTCATCTTTGGCGACGGTCTCATCTACTTCATCGTGGCATTCTTGGCTAATTTCGTCGCAACGGTAAGCGCGCCTTTGTGCTGTAGTCGTGCCTCCTTTTGTGCTGCTCGCTGACGCCCCACGCAGGTGTTCATGCTGATGAACCTAAACCCCGTCATGTCCATCATCGCCAATGTACCCGCGGCCATTGCATCAACGGTTTGTCGTCCGCCGCGTGCATATACCCGCATATATGCTGACTTATGACTTGACCTTAGACCGTAGCATGTCGATGTGTGCGTCGGCTAACTAGTTACACGTCCCCCGGTGCAGAAGTATTTGCGTAAGTCTGCCTCGCCGTCTTCGCCATGTTTGATACTTACGCAACTTTTGGGGTTCAGTTCCACGGGTGCTTCGACCCTTGCGTTCACTCGCAGGCTGGGGGCGACCACAGTGACATCGCCTAGCTTCTCCTTCACAGACAAGAAGCTCGACGGCGTTCACGTTCAGGTCAGTTAACATTCATCAATATCTCGTGAGCGTCATTCTTACGATTTCTTCAGATGGAAACGTTTGCCCAAGAGGACCCGTCCGATAAGTCCTTCATTCAGTATGACGCGACGGGCAAGGTTGTGACGCCGAAGAAGTATGGTAATGACCTTGAGAGTCCATCCACAGTGGACGAGTACAAGAGATCGAGCGCGGAGTTTTACTCTGCGTAAATCATTTGGGACATCATCCCCATCCCAATACCAGGTCCAACCATCGTCTCTTATACTCGGCCTGGTCTACAAATACCCAAACCCACAAACCCCAACACATTTTTTTGCATCAATACCTCATACGGACAACCCGCACCATTGTATATTGTAAACATATCTCGATTTCTTGGCTTTTCTTTTGTACGAGTACATTGCGACATACCGAATCTCTCCTCCTCTCTCCGGGTCTCTCCTGTTTTGTTTTGAAACGTATCTGCATTGTATCGCATTTCGCTCGTTTACATCTTTCTTTTTCCTCGTTTCCCGTATTTCCCTTCCCCCGTCTTTCCTCGTTTCCCCTTCCCCGACCTTCCTCGTTTCCCCCCTCCTTCTTTACGTCGGGGAAGTGACCCTCTCCTTTCCTTTTCTTTCTTCTTCGCGTCCAGGTGTTTTGATTTTTCATACCCACTTTCTCCCTTTTCCCTTATTCCCTTTTACCTCTTTCCCCTTAACCTCCGATGCCCGTTTGCATCGCACCCGTTTAGAACGCATCCCCATCTGTTCATCATATCCCTTCCCATTCCAGCACCTCAACATCGCATCCCTTCCCATTCCAGTACCAGCTCCATCCCTTCCCCTTCCCAGCACCATCATCGCCAAACTTCAACTGCGACAGTCCCAAAGTCCAACACTCCCCAAACTCCTAAACTCCTAAACTCGGCTACCCTATTGCAGCCGACCTTTTCGCCTTTGTGGACCATACTCTATACTCCATGCTTCCCGTCCAACAAGTCGATCCCGTTCATCAAGTCCAGTCCGTTCATCCAGTCCAGCCCGTTCATCAAGTCTATCCCGTTCATCAAGTCAAATCCCGTCTAACAAATTAAGGTCTAAAAGTCGGGTCTTGGATGGCTTGGATGGCTTGGATGGGAAGTTACCGGTCACGGTGGGCGGTTGGCGGTGTGGACTTGGGCGGTGTGGTCTTGGGACTTGTAGCAGGGTGAATGGAACTGTGGAATGTTCGGCGCTCAGTCATGGTCATGGTGTGCGGCTGTTGGTTTGTTCTGGGTGCGGCTGTTCGTTCGTCTAGTCTGGGTCAGTCGTGGTCACGGTGTGGCGGCTGTTTGGGTGTTCTGGGTGATGGGTTTTTGGTTCTTCGCTATCGCCCTCCCTGCGTGGACGCCGAAAAGCCCGCTGCGTTTTTCCGGTTCACTCTCTTTCCCTGACTCCACTCCACTTCCCCCTCCTCGCCTCTCGTCTTTGCAAACGTCATCATCCCAATCCCAGTCCCGTCGTCTCGTCTCATCTCGTCGCTCCCGCGGATCCTCGCTTTCCTCTCGTAGTATCTCGTATCTCGTATCTCGTCCAGCTGTCTCAGTGTCTGGTTCACGCGAAATCGAACGTTTCGTCGCGTTTTCTCGTTTTCTCGTTTGGTTCTTGGTCTTTGGTCGTTCGGTTGTTCCTCTCGTCGATTGTTTCTTGTCGCTCGTCATCCGTCATCCCGTCACCCCGTCATATGTCATATGTCGTCACTCGCTTTGTACTCGCTTTGTCTCGTCTCGTCTCGTTGCGTTTTTTTCAGTTTATCGTTTACTCAGTTTCTCTCGGTTCTCGGTTGTTTGGCAAAAAAATAAAGTTGGAAGATCGGAAGAGGAGTACTAGGTTTCGGTATCACCAGTACCAGTCGCAGTAGTAGTATTGGTAGTAGTAGTAGTAGTAAAAAATTGGAACGTATTGGAACGTATAGGATTTTGTTCTGTAGATTGGGATCGAATATGAATTGCATACGCAAATGAAAACGTAACGGAGAGAGGAGTGGAGGGGATGGGGATGGGGATGGGGATGGGGAGGAGGTGAGGACTTGAGTGGTGTCAGTACCGGTTAGTGAGAGCATGATCGTTACATTAAGTTAGCAGTAATGTCGTGTAGGGGTAGTATACGGAAGAGTAGCAATAGTGCCTGCAGGGTGACAAGTACTAGGACGGGATGTGAACCGATGTTCATTCAATTCATTGCCCGCGTTCCGAATCCCGTCTCTCAGTTAGTAGAGTTCATGTGCAACTGAGCAGGTTGGAGTACTATTGAGATCCTGGATGCCCGTATAATACACAGTGTATAGGGACGACGCTAGTGGTGACCAGTATATCATATATAATATATTGCGCGTACGTACTTATGAACTCGGTTGCGCGGATGGATATGTAGGAACATGAGGGACATGATATTGATGAGGGTATGAGATGAGAGGGAGTGATTGGAGCTGATAGTATGTTAGCAAAGCTTAGCAGCGGGTAGAGCTTGGCTCCCTTCGTATGACAACTAACCCGACTCGGACTTACGGCGGGATGAATATACTATAGTATGGTGTCCAGTAAACATAACCGTTGAGATTAGCATGCTCACCGGTGAACTTCCGCCAGTCCTCAGACTAGCTAAGCCAAAAACGATTTCCAGGGAGGGTGACCTCACGCGGTCAATCGCGAAGGACAGAGTGTACCGTCAAACTAGTTGATGGTGCGATATTACCGTTTAGATGGGTTACAGCACGGTTGGAAAGGCGGTAAGGACCTATTGACCTCGCGTTAGTGAGCTATTTCGAATTTTGGGTTGGAAACATGAGAAGGAAATGAACGTGGAATAGAACCAGCTCTCATCATGTGCCTAATGCACTCGGTTCACAACGAGTGCGGAAACTTCACAGCTCGATCCTGAACGTTGAAGGTCGAACGTTTGAACGCAAAAGATAACACCCGTAACGCTTTCGTCTGTAATTCAGGTCAAGGGTCACCGCGCTATAGATAGCAACGAGATCGCAGAATCCAAGAGTTTGAATATTGGTGAGCATTGACTGCTGAGAACAGGCCCGGGAGACGCTCCCAGGGTTCCAAGATTCCAGAAAATCTGGTCCGAGGAAGTCGAGCCTCTCGCTCGGAGCTCTGGGGGTAGAAGATAGCAAAGAAGGGAACCAGTGGAAGCGTCGAAGCTTGAAGGTAGGAGGACCTGAGAGATACGCCGTTACAGTAACTGTATGCATGGGAAGGAAGAAGAAGCTTGTCGTCATGATGGGATGGTGGGGAATACCGTCGGGGGTGATCTGTGCCCGTCTCATCGTGCGCCTCTGTGCGCCGTATACCGAGCGGTTGGTGGGTATATGCGTATGCCTTACTAAGCGCGAGTTCTTGGACTTCTTGCGATCGCTCTGGAGTGTGCGATGATGGATGGATACAGAACAGGAACGAGCGAACGATAGATGAATCCCAAGAACTGATCTCTTTCGTTCAATGCATAGAAGCATCGTCAGGGAATCTTCAGTGGTGGGAACCCGTAGGAAACGGAACGTGCGTAACGAAAGTCCAGGTGAGCAGAGGAGTCGCTTGCGCTTGCGAAGACAGTTAACGTTAACGTTGGTGAACGTTTGGATCTGGGAAGATTGAAGGACGTCCATCCTTAGTGTCCGAGTATTCGTGGACCAGCCATGACACGCGCGCGAACTGTAGGACCTTTCCTGGGCACGATATCCCATAACGGCTCAAGGGTGTACCTGAGTAGAGCGCTGTGTCGATTCTGCGAACGTGAGGGTGGAGAGACTTGAGATTCTCAGAAACCTCGTTTGATCATGATATCTGGAGATAATGCAAAAGCTTGAGGTGGGGAAGGTTAACGCCACACAAAGACCTGGAGTTGTCCCGGCTAGCATGTCCAGGACGACCCAGAAATACATACAATGTTTCGCGGCGTCCGTTGGTGCGGCAAAAAGGAGGGCATCAAATCTGTAGGCATTGTCAGCATGTGGTCCAACGTCGGAATGAAAGGGGACGTTGTCAATAAAGTGATAGCCGGGATCATACTGGTCACGTCAGTTATCTTCCATACGACTCGGATCCTAAGGAAGGTGTTCATTTCCGACAGACGTTCAAGCGTCACATCTAGGAAGATGAGAATTTGAGAAGCTGCGACGGAGCTGACGATGAACGCACGAAAGGGCACATATGAAGGTGGGATGTTGTGACAGGTTTGGCAAGCAGTTTGTGTTGGAGCTTCGGACGTCCATGGATGATCCTATCTAGAGTGCTGCCATGGAGCCTTTGCGCGCGCGCGCTATACGGACTACGGAGCTTTGAATGTAAACAGTCTCACTGACTTCAGGAATCTAAAGTTTCGCTCGTAGCAACAAGAATACAAGGAAAGTGGGGTAGCAACCTCGCTCACCTGAATCAAAAGGCTTCTATGAAGTAGCCGACCCATGCGGACGATATCTAGAGAAATATCAGATGGCGGCAGCCTTAGAATCGAATGTGAGAGGATAAAACGTCGTCTGTAAAGGAGACAAACACTCGTCCATATATGGACAGTCGCACGAAGGAGATGCGCATCAGGAATCGGTAGGCGAGCGTTAACGTTCGTCCTCATTCAATTTCGCTGAATGATTGAATTATATGAGTAACGTACCCTCGGAGCGTATTGGGCTGAGAAGAACCAAGACGGATGTATTAGAAAGTGATCTGGGGGTGCGTATGGTGACGCGTAGAGACTCACTAGGAGGGAAAGTTCGGACGTAACACGCAAGTACGGCCTTGTCTGGCCTTGTACGGCACCATGAAAGTCTCATCAGGGAGAGGCGCAAGTGGTTTCCTGGATCTATCTCCGGTCCAAACGGTCACGTCTGCGGATGGCCTTCAGCACGATAGTCTGACAAGGCGATTGATAGAGTAGACTGGCCAATAATAACGTGAATTCGGTGGATGCCTCTCTTTTCTTTTGAGTAAGTACCTTAGTGCTGTTAAAGGGATACATACGTATAACATACCGGTGGTTCAGAGGAAAGTTGAAGACGAGGTTGAACAGAGCAAAGCTATGGGGGTAGCGCCAGTAGCGCCATGGCCCACAGCGACGGGCCTGAGGATGTGATGTCCGTTTATTTCACGTGGTGTGCGCGCCTGTATGCCACGTGCTGTCTGATCGGCGGTCGCTTAAGCTCTGAATCTCAGAAAGTTTCTGGTGCTGCACCTCCGCTTCGCTCTGTTATTGCTCCTCATCATCCTCGGACGTCCGTTTGGAAGCAATAAAGTAACGGGTGAATAAGGGGGGTTTTGACTCATTATTTGAACGACTCCACAACGCGCAATACGAATGAAGTCAAACTACAAGGTGCGTTCGTAGTCCTTACCCAAGTGTCATGAACTGCTGAATGTTAATATGTATGGTAGTTTTCGAATCTCTGTGGAACGGTGTATCGGCAGGGTAATATTATTTTCTCTGCAGACGGCAATTCAGTCTTTAGTCCTGTTGGGAACAGGGTGTCCGTGTTTGACCTCGTAAAGTGAGTCACTAAAACGCGTTTATGCATGTAATCACTGAATGGATGCGACTGTTTGGCAGCAATAAGTCGTATACGTTCCCGTTCGAAAATCGCAAAAATATCTCAGCGATAGCGCTGAGCCCCGACTCAAATGTACTTATCAGCGTGGACGAAGGTACGTTGCTTGAGCTTTGAGTTCTTTCTTTTGCTCGCAGATTAATTCACGTGTTTAGACGGCCGAGCACTTCTCGTAAATGTTCGCCGCGGTGTAGTTTTACACCATCACAACTTCAAAAAGGCCGTGAAAGACATCAAGTTCTCTCCTGACGGCAAGTCAGTAAACCTTTCTTGGTGATATACTAGCAACATGCTGACGCAATAGATTATAGATTTATTGCGGTAACTCATGACTCCCATGTGCAAGTTTGGCGGACACCGAATCATCTGGTTCGGGAGTTTGCGCCGTTCGTCCTTCATAGGACGTATACCGGACACCATGACGAGGTCACTAGCATAGAATGGTCGCCGGATTCCAAGTATGTTTGTTCGTTTGTCGCCAGGATTTTCAGCTCTTGAACTTGTTGCAGGTGTTTCTTAACGACATCGCGCGACATGACCGCTCGACTGTTCACGCTCGATCCCTTGGAAGGATTCCGCCCGAAAACCTTTGCTGGACACCGTGATGTCCTCCTCGGCGCGTATTTCTCCGCTGACTGTAAAACGGTATGATGCTCTCCGCGTCGTGCACTTTTGCTGCTGACAGGGACAATGGTTACAGATATACACAGTTAGTCGAGACGGTGCAGTCTTCATTTGGAAGGCCAAGGCTTCTGAGTCAGATTCCGATAGTGATGAAGAAGAACCTATGCCTTCCACTTCGCAAACTGGAAGTCAACTGACGTACGAAATCGCAAACACACGATGGGGGGTACACAAACGAAACTATTTCAACCAGGCTGGCACCAAAGTCGTGTGTAGCACATTCCACCGCTCATCCAGCCTTCTCGTCGTTGGATTCTCGACTGGTGTCTTCGGATTATGGGAAATGCCCGCCTTCAGTAATATTCATACCCTCAGTATCTCTCAGGAGAAGATATCATCCGTCGCCATCAGCAATTCTGGAGAATGGCTCGCGTTCGGCGCGCGGAAACTGGGCCAACTGCTCGTATGGGAATGGCAATCTGAGTCGTATATTCTCAAACAACAAGGTCACTATTTCGACATGAACACCCTCGCTTACGCCCCGGACGGCCAGAATGTCGCTACGGGTGGAGACGATGGCAAGGTCAAAGTATGGAACACAACATCTGGATTTTGCTTCGTGACGTTCAGCGAGCACAGCGCCGCAGTGACCGGAGTCGAGTTCGCCAAGCAAGGGCAAGTTCTCTTCTCCGCCTCTCTCGATGGCACCGTCCGCGCGTTCGACTTGATTCGGTACCGTAACTTCCGGACATTCACCTCCCCATCTCCCGTGCAGTTCTCCTGCATCGCTGTGGACCCCTCAGGAGAAGTCGTCGCCGCCGGTTCGACCGATAGCTTCGAAGTCTTCATGTGGTCCGTCCAGACGGGCAAGCTTCTGGACGTACTCGCTGGACACGAAGGTCCCATCAGTTCGTTGGCGTTCTCGCCGACAGGCAACCAGCTCGCCAGTGGTTCTTGGGATAAGACAATACGCGTTTGGAATGTGTTCGGACGATCGCACGCCGTCGAACCGTATCAGCTTAACTCAGACGTTCTCGCTATCGCATTCCGCCCTGATGGGAAAGAACTCGCTGCGTCGTCCCTTGACGGACAGATTACGTTCTTCGACGTCGCCATTGGCAAACAGACAAACGTGATTGAAGGTCGGAAGGACATCTCTGGTGGACGGAAAGCCGACGACAGGATGGCAGCGTCGAATAATGCATCAGGAAAGTCCTTCAACAGTATCACGTATACTGCCGACGGTCAGTGTATCCTCGCCGGAGGGAACAGCAAGTATGTTGTGATATATGACGTTCGCGAGGTTGTCATGGTCAAGAAGTTCCAGATATCGCAAAATCTCAGTCTGGACGGTACGGAGGAATTCTTGGATAGTCGCAAGATGACGGAAGCGGGTAACATCGACTTGATTGACGATCGTGGCGATGAGAGCGATTTGGAGGACAGAATGGATTACGCTCTTCCCGGCGTCACGAGGGGCGACTTGTCGAAGCGGCGGTATCGACAAGAAGTGCGGACGAAATGCGTGCGGTTCTCGCCAACGGGACGGTCGTGGGCCGCGGCCTCGACGGATGGCTTACTTATCTACTCCATTGACGATAGCATGGCGTTCGACCCTTTCGATCTGGATATCAACCTCACCCCGCAATCTCTCCTGTCCGTTCTTAGCAATCGCGAATACTTGAAAGCTCTCGTCATGGCCTTCCGCCTGAACGAGAAACCACTCATCCACAAAGTATACGAAGCAATCCCCAGGCAGGACATTCGACTCATTGCACGGCAACTGCCTGTCGTGTATCTCGGTACCATGTTGCGCTTCGTTGGCGAGCACGTTGAGAAGAGTCCTCACCTCGAGTTCGATTTGCTCTGGATTACTGCCCTCCTTGGCGCCCATGGTCGGTACCTGAGGGACCGATCCGGAGAGTTTGCTAGCGTATTCAGGATACTGCAGAAAGGACTATTCGACTCTGAATATATAATCTCTCGAATGTGAGTGGTTGAGAATGAACTTTGTCGGGATTATTCTCACCGATTTATTCAATCATTTCACAGATGCGAGGAGAATAGTTCTACTCTGACGTATCTCATTGACCAGTCGAAGGTCAAACATGCTGATGTGGAGATGGTTGCGGCGGCTTGATACGCTAAGTGCCACTTGCATTTTGTATATGATCGGGGATATGCAATATACTACTTAACCCCATATTTCGTACCCGAAGCTATGGAATCTCTGCTGGTTGACGTCTACTCGCCCGTGATCCTCTTTGTGATAAAATGGGCTACATCGGCTGCCGTCCCTGAAGTACGCACGGGCTACCGCTCACCGATCGCGATATTAGCTTTTCTTTTGTATGCTGCACGCGAGCTCGAAATTATAATAACTCAAGTACACACAATGTGAGTACACAATCCATTGTAATCGTTGTATGTAATCTGTTGGCAGGCCCGAGTCATTGACAATATCGTTTGACTGCAGAAATGGGATCCACGTGACGTGAAAGTTATTGTTTGAAATGCTCAAGCGCTCATTGATTCCCCGCGTGATGTCTCAGTCCGAGTGGCTCCAGTTCAACACTCAATATTCAACATTCAACGTTCCACGTTCAACTTCGACTCATTCCCAATACTCGGCCTCCTTTCTCCCCCTGCTGATAATATCTTCATCCTTCGGTGAGCCCATAACGCGTCTCCACAACACCCCTTGTCTCATATTTCGCTTTCACCTTACGATAAAGGCTATGGGTTCTCACAGTATTATGGTGTACATACACCGCGATCGATGGTTCTCCCGTCGTTACAAGTCGGATGGGAGCCCAGGGGTCCTTGGAGTACAAATCATCGAGAAAATACCCACCCAACCGGAATCCTTCCGGAAATGGCTCAATAATATCCGGAAAACACTCGACAAGGAATATGAAACAGCGAAAGTCAAATCAATTTACAACCATCCCCCCGATTATTCCGACGTGACCTTCATATATTCACTGGACCTTGATGATCTCAGCTTCAACTACCACACCGTACCCATGTTCCAGCTTGACCATATGCCTCCTCACGATGTGTTTCTTGCAGGAATACATCACATCGACGAGTATGGTAGCTTGTCGCCTCCACGAGGCGAGATATTCGCCGAGTACTTATATCCCCCTCCCACATACCCTCCAAAGGCCCAGAGCAGCTTGCAGAAGGCATATTTTGAATCACAACGAGGCATCGTATCTTCCAGTGACTTATTATCCCGTCCAACACAATTGTCCAACCGTGAAGCGACGCGCGTCGGTTTTCTCGAGGTTGCCGTCGCCTCCATGATGTCCAAACTAGTCGGCGGCGTTTTAACTCAACTAGCCACTAGCCCTCCCAAGGAGCGTACCCGCTTCTCAAAAAGGCACACGGACTACGCCAGCCTTCTCATCCAACTGGCCATAAATCCCACTCACTATGTCTCACTTCACGAACGCGACGATATTCCCGGTCCACCGGATGATGCAGCTGATGCAGAGTGGTGGATCCGACAGCATATATCTGTACGATTTGTAACTCACCTCGACGACGCCGGGAACCTTCGGAATTGCGTGGCTGGCATCGTACAGAAGATTCTCAAGCATGACGGTCCGCAGATTACCTATGGCGTTCTATTTGACCTACTACGCGTGGTGTTGGTATGTGTGGACCGAAGCACACAGACTTTCACTCATACCGAGGCACTACAATTCATTCCCGATCGATTTGGAACTTCACCGTCTACTCCGGGCATCGAGGCACTGGCGAGACTAGGAGATATCGCCGCCGCAGATGACCTCATGTTCTACCTTCGGCACTGGCGCAAGGTCTATACTCACCCACGTCACCATGATTGGTCGATGACGACGTACATTGCTCGAGCCAGAAGGCGCGCAATGGTAACTCCGGCCAAGCGTCGCATACATCTTCCATTGGAGCTGTGGACGTTCGTCGCCAGCTACATCTCAAGCGGATTGGATTTGACCAATTTTGCCCTGGCCTCCCACATGACAGCCTCTGCTGCGTTATCCTCGATGAAATACCCCCAGATTGGGGCCTTCTTGGAGGAAAAGCAAAATTGTCCCGCTACGTATATGATTGTGGTGGCTCCGTCACAACCTCCACATCCGACTACCAAGCCGTCCGAGGCTATTCATCGCTTAACGGATGGAGTGTTCACAGCACAATGGGGCGAGGATGAACGACTGACACTATGTCTTGTGGCGAACCGCCAACAGTACAATGACGACAAGCGCACAATCGGAAATTTTGTTCGCGCGAAGGCAGAAATGCGTCTGACTTCCAAAACTGCCTGTCTCCGTTTCCACGTCTTTGTGTCGAAGAAAAAAGATCGTCGGGCTAAGGACCTCGAGAAAGTTGGGCAGAACAGGCGAGGAGGGGTGAGATTGACACGTCGCAAGCAGCGTACATAGTACTGTACCATTTTGAACGGTTCAACAGTCACGCGTCACGTACCCCCCCTGTCGAATGTGCAATTTCGTACATGTCACTCGTCACGGTGGGGTGCTGTCGAAAGTGCAATGGGCGCTTGTAGGGGTAAGGCTGCCCAATATGGTAAGTTTTCGTCGAAACTCGGTCAAATGTCACCTATTGTCACGGTCACGTCACAGCTCTGTCGAAACCAAAATTTTGACAGAGGGTGTCACGCGTCACAAGGCCTGTCGAAACGTTCAAAATGGTACAGTACCTTACATCGACACTGCGTGCTCCGTTGTGCTCGTTACCATCACTTGAGTCGATTAAATTAGAATGACGATGACCACCGGTATGGGATCATCAACAAACGACTTGATTCATCATATAGATAGAGACAAAGTGATACAATATTGATACGCATTTCAGAACTGGAAGGCTTACTATCTGTGACTCGGCTCAACAACTCTTGCATGGGGACATGAGATTTACTAGGCGTTTCACGAAACTAGAGCGGGAGAAGCACAACGATGTGTGATTCGGATTAGGGGGTGTAGCCACGAGCTTTAGGCTGTATGTCAGAGAGCGGTCCATTAGGATCAGTATATAAGTTGGAGTCCTTGAAGCTTCTCACATATACGCCAACAATGGACCCAACAAATCCATTTTGGGTGTTTCCCACGCTTGTTAGGGTAACAGTGGTCACCAAGCCAGAACAAAAGCACTTACGTTCCAACAATAAGGTCAAAGATCAAGTCAGGGTCGAATGCAGGCGGCATCCAGGCGAATCAAACCTTCTTCAAAGCAAGCCCATCTTGTCCTAGTTTGGTAGCTGAGTTCTCAAGAGATGTCGTGTCCTGTCCCAACCTGGACGGGCGGTAGCGAGGCTGTTTTAAAACTTGCGTTTAGGAGGGATAATAGGTCACTAAAGTTCACTTGCGCATGCACCGAGTACGAGGATCACTTACCTTTTCTCACCGAGCCTCTCGGCCTCCACAAGTCCCAAACCGACACCTATCGATAATCGGTAGGTTTATCTCCTTTGCAGCTCATCACGCACACTGATCCATAGGTAAAGACGACAAGAGCGTGAGTGCATCGCCCTTGATCGTAAGAAGCTGACGAGAAGTGTTCGAGCACTCTTTTGGGCTGTTTAGGACTCCATGGGACTTTCAGAGATGTGGGTTAATGCGTGTTAATTATTTTGTGCAAGACGAACCACGCGCGCAGTCAATCCATGCACGCACTGCTGCGTTGTTTGGTCCTGTTGTCCAGTTCCCCCATCAAATTCGCCTTTTTGGGAAAGTCATGGATGATTCGTCCAATCCGAGCTTTGTCCGACTCGGAGCTTGGCCAGAAACAAGGAAGTTTTCAAAATTCACTGAAAGCCAGGACCTCGTCTTTACGGCCAACGAGAGATCAAGAAGGTTCATATGGACCATGGTCCCTACGTTATACATTCCCTACTCCAAAGGATCAAGAATACATGATAGGACGGAAAGTACGAATGACAATACAATAGAATATAATAACGTGCCAGGTTCGACTGAAGACCCAAGTAGATTGAAACGAACAATTGCGATACCGATGGCGAAATGCAAGCTCTGAAAATGTTCTACTTGTCACGGTTTCCAGTAGTCGATTTTCCATTGATGTTGTGAGGCGTCTTCTCGTAATTCTCTGCGGGGTGAGCGTAGCCGTCTTTATAGTTTCCCGCCTGTGCATGCGCAAATTTATATCAAGAACAGACCAACTGACATTCACCCGGAAGATGTTTACCTTGGTATATGTAGCACCCAGCTCGGTTTGCCTCTGTGGTCCGTGAGGAGCATCCTGTCCCTTTTCTGGGACTTTCATATCCGGATTGAATCCTTTCCCCTGCGAATTATCGCATCTATGAGTCTCTAGCCCAGATATATGCGGACACAGAGTCTGTAAACTTACAGCCATGACCGAGAGGAAGGTCGAGCGGTAAGTATCGCTCCCACTGTTATTGTCATTATCGGGGAGAGGGAGCTGGGGGGGATTAGACCTAGGTTCAACATTGCTGGACGAATTGCTGATGGCCGGTCCCATCGGCTTCATAGGTTGGTCTCCCATACGATTCTGCCCTGTGAGATGCAAAACAAAATATATTCAGTATGTAGTACGGCGGGCGAGAGGAAAGAACTGACAAGTGGGAGTACGGTTCGGATTTGGGCTGGTATGGAGCCACTCTTGCGCGTAGAAGAATCCAAGCAGTCCCGCGGCGACAATGCCCGTGCCAATGATCATCGTCTGTAGAGGTCTTGAATAAATGTGGACGCGACAGTATATCTTACTTCCACGCGATAGTGAACGTACCCTCGGACTTCCGCCAGTCTTTCCCGTACGCGTACCGTCGGTGTATACTCCCGTGCCTGGCATGACTGAAACCTGAATATACCTGAGCAGATGTATGCGTTGAGCGGCGTGGGTTTAGTTACAAGGTGGTTTGTTCAACGTTGCTCGGGTTTTGGAGGTGCCCAAACTGAAGCAGCGAACGGCGGGACGCGTACGATACCACCGCAGATGATGTCATCTGCAGTTGACTTGTCTTCAGCTGCACCGGGCCCACGATCGCGAGTGGGCATCGTCTCACGGAACCCAGCTCTATGAGCACTGAGTACTGAGGACAGAATAGGCAGGAGATGTAGAACACCTCGAGGATGTTCCCCCCAAAAAATCAAGAAACTTTTGTAGAGACACGACACGCGGTTCAAGACTAGCGTTAAACGTCAAGGATCGATTGTGAGGGAGACGAAATAGCAGAAATGGCCAGACTAAGACAGCTAAGACCCGAAGAACCTGAGCCATTCCTTGACGGTGTCATAGTTATTCAAATTGTTGACTTGGCTTGTGCATTGCTTGTACGATATGACCTCAAGAACATTGGAACCAGCGAGTTCTATATTGATAAGCAGGACTGTAACCGACCTGTAGAAAGCGAGCTGAACGAAGATTCCAAACGATGAGATCTGAGACACCAGTGCCAGGCATTTTGAGACGAGACGGCAACTTTAAAAATACCAGAAAGCATCAGACACCTTCTCCTGCGAGCTTCGCTTCATCGAGGGTCATCTGGACGAGCTGCAGATTGAGTGAATGCATGAATGTCGAAAAGCAAGAGCGGCGGTACCGCTAAGTATTAAAGTAAGGCAATATAGAGTGCGGTTCAGTTCGGCTCCGAACTCAGTTACGTAACCGAACTAATTTCGAACCGAACCGAACCGATTAAACCAGCTAATAGGTGTGACCTAAGGGCCAAGTACACTTGTATCAGCCCCGCTTTTCAGTTCGTCCATCCCGCTTTCTCTGGGCTCACAGAGCTTCGACCAACCCTGGAGTAGACGAGGGAAGCAAACACTCATTTTGAGCACTTTTAGAGTGCAAACTAGACCTGGGACCGTCCCAGACACTGCAATATCAATCTTGGCTGCGGTGCTAGCAGTGTTTGCGTTCTACACGCAAGACGAATTACAGACGAATCACAGGCTTCAAGACTCTTCTGACGATTTCCCCGTGGCTTGCCAAGTGAGGTGTGAGGAAAAGCGAGACAGATCAGGTACGCTCACATGCAAACTCAACCCCGCGACTTCCAACGTTGATTCCACCCATCAAACATCATTTGTTCTAAATAGTCCCGTGGCCGTATCCATGCAAAGCATAGAGGACCACACACGGCGTCCCGTTCGTCAAGACACCTTCGACCTCCGTGACCAAATTCTCGCAGACGATCATTTACACTACCAGTCCCATATGGACAACGCCTATCCTTCAGACGAGGAACACTCTGTCCTCGAAGACGACTCTGACGGCGAGAACGGAGACGACTTCATTGATGATGACGACGGGTCGTCTTCACTCTCTATCCCTAATGAATCTATCGACTTTGACCTCGTATACGCTTTCCATTCGTTCGCTGCCACAGTAGAGGGTCAGGCAAATGTCGTCAAGGGCGACAGCTTGTTCTTGATGGATGACAGCAACAGCTACTGGTGGCTGGTTCGTGTCCTCAAGACTCAAGAGGTGGGATACATCCCTGCTGAAAACATCGAAACTCCTTTTGAGCGTCTGGCAAGGTTGAACAAACATCGTAACGTTGACGTATGTGGCATTGTTCCCCTTCCTAGGTAGACCTACTCAGTGACCGTCCCTTAGCTTGCTGCACCAACTCAAGCCGAGAAAGAGGAGATTCGAGACAGACTACGCGAGAATCTCTCTTCTCGTCAAGGGTCCCAAGCTACACCATCCCCCACACCAGGAAACTCTACACTCCGTCCAGGCTCTCGTGATCGCTCTCGCCAAGACCGCAGAGTCAAACTCACAGCTTCATTCTCTGTCCATCGTTATCCCCCGGCAGTATGGAATGACGATGAGGAGGAAGAGGACGATGTAGAATGGGATGACGAAAGTTACGAAGATGAGGACCCGGAACTGATGGAAGAGGATGAACTGCAGAGGAAGTATGCAGAGGATACCGCGGGGTTACCTCCCGGTATGGAGCCGGACGATGGCATGAGCTGGGAGGACGGTGCTGTGGAGGCCATGCAGAAGCAACAGATGACGCAGCAAGATATGGCTGTCGATAACGACGAAGCTACCCGCCAGAGACGTATGCAGGAACAACAGCAACAGCAACAGGCAGTGGCTCAAAGTGAAGAATCACGTCAGCAAGCCACTCGTGAACGAGTGACAATCGTTCCTGACGAACCTGTCGCTGCTCCCTCTTCCCCCAACATCAAGGACCCCATGCAAGCTAGCGATACTCGTAAAATCTCACTCACGCCTGCCGTCGCCCGTGATCCCTCATCGACGACCAACGACCGGCCAGCTCAACAGCAAAGCCAAGGCGGTCCCCTTCTTCCCAGCGCTATCATGCAACAACAAGAAGAGGAGCGTAAACGCACTCGCGAGGAGATCAGTGCGTTGGAGGAGTCTGCGAGGAAGAAGAATAAGGGAGGCAAAGGTCCGGCTGGTAACAACTCTGGGTACAGCTCTGCGCCCGAATCGCAGTCACAGCAGGCTCGACCTCAAGGTGGCGCGAAGTTGCGCAAGGAACGTGATCCACCTGCAACAGACGACGAAAGTAACAAGGATAAGAAGAAGAAGAGTGGGGGAGGTGTACTTGCTGGTCTATTTGGACGACGAAAGGACAAGAGCAGGGAGAAGAATAATTCCATCTCGGAGACGACAAGTACTCTCAGCTTTGGGAGCGGCGATGTCGCGCTCAACCGAGACTCTGCTGATTCGGGCAAGTCGAGCAGCACGGCGCATGGACCTGCTGCAGGTCCAGGTCCATTGTCGCCTGTCACTGCGAACGCGATGCAGCAACAGCAGCAGGCGATCGTACAACAGCAGACTCAAGCCGTCATGGGTACCCCCGAACGTCAGCAGACTCGCCCTCAGGAAATGTCTACGCCACCATCAGCTCTCCAAGCTCAAATCTCCCAGCACGCCTCCCAACTTCGTCAACGAGATCAGCAGCAGCAGGCGCTATACCAACAGTATCTCAATCGCTCGCCTTCTTCTCCTCCCGAAGCGCAACCTTCTTATGGGTTGCAGTCTGCCTCTGCTGTGCTCGCTTCGAATTCGTATGGCCTTTCTGCGAATAATGGTGGACTTGGTGTGTCTACGCCCAGACAACGACCAGGCTCTCTAATACTTTCGCCTGCTGCTATGGACGCAGTTCCATTGCCTGACTTGAGTGTCATTCGTGTCTTTGCCGGGAACAACCTCCAGACCGAGGCTACGTTCAAGACCGTGCTCCTCAACAACAACACGACCGCTTCCGACCTCGTTCGACAGGCAATCCAGCGATTCCGAATCCCAGGTGTTGATGACGATCACGACTACTATCTGACGATCAAACAAGTCGAGGGCGCATCTGCGATTTTGCGACCTGACGAGAAACCATTGGTGGTGTTCGAGTCGTTAGTCGAAGCTGCGATGGAACTGCCTAAAGTCAAACGAAGTAGTGTGGGCAGTATTTCTTCGGTTGCGAGTAATCTCTCGATGCACCCGGCCATCAAGAAGTTGCCTATGAACGATTTCACGGATGACTCTGCTGTCAAGTTTTATCTGAACAGACGTGGCGGTGACGATGAGGACATGGAAGCCGACGAAGGTGATGAGACTCTCCTCGCCGAGAGTGCTCATGAAGATGACGAGTCTGGTTCTTCTCGTAGTGGACCTTACCTCTCGGTCTCCACCTCAGCGGCCAATAGCGTCTCACCCGAACGGTTCAAGTCTCCCTCAGTCAAGTTCTTCTTGCAATTGGTCATCCATCCCGAAGACCTTCCTGACGATATGGTATTCGATCCTGTCACTGAGGCTATCGTCTTCAAGAACACCCTTCGTGATCGGACGCATGTCAAATCTGCGTCTTCTTCAGGGGTGTCACAGACTCAGAGGAAGAAGATATTCGCGTTCCCGAAGAACGTCACTGTTGCGGAGGTGATCGAGAATGGCCTCGAGAGGTTCGGAATTCTCGATGGTGTTGTTGATGGTGGCGATGAGGTGGAAGACAAGCTTACGAAGCGTCGTAGCTCGACTCGAGTACGCTATACACTTGCTGTGGATGTCAACGGCAAAGGTTTGTGAACTTGATCCATTTATTGCTGGCGTGAACTGAAGCGATTTGCCTCAACGTAGAACGGGAGTTATCTCCTGCCAGCAGAATTCTTGATGCGTATCCTCGTCCGCCTGCGTTCCACGTCCCAGACCGTAGAGACATCAAGCGACGTTCGGTTGACTCGACCCAGCTTTTGGGTACCCCCGAAGACGTGAACCCCGACGACCCGGTCTTCATACTTCGTCGTGCCATCCACTACAAGACCGCACGCCACAGAAGCAACGTGCCTCTCGATGAACTTGCTCTATCTCAGCTTCACAGGGAGTCAGTCAGCAGTTCAAGTGTCACGTCAGATTCGACCGCCGGTCCAGGAGACGAGCAACACAAACCGGCACAACGACAGCCTTCCAAGCAAGAGATTATCGCCGCTCAACGTGCTGCTACCCGAGCCAACCAACGGGCTATTCTCTCTGCACATGCAAACGCTGCGCGTGGTCTGGACGTGCGACTACCTGACAATGCAATCATCCGAAGTTCGAGATACGAAGTGGACGACCGGATGCGCTATTCTTACGTCGATGCCGATGGAGAGACGTACGATATCAGTGAGATCGTTGAAGAAGAGTGGCGAAATGAGGCGGCACCGAACCGTGAACGGACCAGTGTCGCTCGGGACGATCTCTTGCACGGTGTTCTCAGTCGGGGCAAAGATGGTCTTGGAGCACGATTAGACCGTGTATTGAGCAAGATCAAACATGACAAGGGTCCTGTCAGGACCGTTGCCCAGGCAGCTTCCTCCGGTGCTGTAGAAAGCGCAGAAGAGATCCGCTCGAGATCGAGGTCACCATCTGTCTACTCGACGGCTGAAGGAGGTCCAGACTCACGATCTGCCACTCCAAACGCAAATTCCTTGAATGCTCGGCAACGTGTGACAAGTCCTCAACCAAGACAAGGCACCCCGCACGAAGCGGAAGGCAGAGGTCGTTCAAGAACGGGGCATCATAAGACTCCTTCTGGCGCTGTCTCGGCTGGACGACGGACACCTGGGGATAAGCCTCGTTTGTACATTCCGGCCGATGACTTTGGCGTGTCGCATATGATGGCGGTGGTGGAAGTTCGAGCTCGGCTTGAACTTGGCCCCAGAGTCGACCTGCCCCGTCTGGATCCTGTGGATGAGCTCTTGTTCGGCCGGGAAATCAAACCAGAGTCGTTACATCCCAAGATTAGGGAGATATATGCTCCGACGTTCAGACAGCTCGACGAAATGGATAATGTACGTGTTTCGTCCACGTGATCACTAGGGGTTGATTTGACGTTTCTCTTCTCATAGGCACTGGACGACCTTCTGGCGCAAATCACAAATCGCTCATGATTGTCTGCTACGTCTCTATTTATTGTCTTCTCGCAGGACCGAGAGACAATGTTCGAAACGTCAATATGTACGGTCTCTCGTTTGTGTGGTTCTGGTTTCTTAACTTTGAATTATGGTTATTACTTTGCTAGTCGTTTCTGTTCCCTAATAGTCTTCCCTGGATCTCTTTGTCGCTCATTTATCCGATATTTCATCCGACAGTATACCCGGTTAACACCTGTTGCTGAGTGCATTCCATGCAACGGACGTCTCGAGTCTCCTCCGTAAGTGATTGAACGAACAATTATCAGGTCCCATTGTTGCAAGTGTAGAATAGCTTTCACAAACATAATGCCGACAAAGAGCCCAAGAATGGCAGTGAGGACAAGATGTACGTATATTATTATGATTAACAGAAGATGGAGGAGAGGAAAGGTAAATAGGACAGTTCAAAGAGTTTGTAGAGGCTAGAATATAGGAATTTAGCTACAAACTCATGGATATTGATACCTACAATGATTTCCATGCAAGCGTTCTTGGATAGTAAACCGAGGGACCAGCTTAGCAGCTCAACAGACGGCCAAGACAAGCTGGCTGAGACCATGGAACGAAGCGGTCGGATAATTCCGATCTGAGACATATAGGAGTCACGTTATCGCGTTTGTCGCGCTCTGATTGCTTGGCTCTCACAACTTCCGGACGGGAGTTATCTCGTACTCATCCGTTCCGGCGAACCACGAGACCAGACGGGAGAGGCAGTGGACTTACTATTAGCAATTTATAGTGTACTCTACAGCAGGTCTATTGACCAATAGAAGATGTTATGTTGTACTAGTTTCAACAGGGACTTACACACCGACCGCCACGTCCATATCTCAACAGTACTGTTCGATATGCCACACGCTTATCCAAGCAGTAAAGGGGACGTAAGCTAGTGTTTGCGTCTGGAAAGGTGATAGACACACTATTGGTGCAATAGTGAAGCAATCAACTGCAATAGGGTGGATTAATTGGTGAATCTCGATACCTGCAAATCTCTAAGTAGAATGACTCACATCGTAATATACATACAGCTCAATACTCTCCGTCCTGTCGAATGGTTCTCGGATAATAGTCAGGAACGATAAATTCGTACACATAATCTTCCAGATTAGGCCATGAGTAAGGATCGTCTTCTGTGACATCGTCCGCCCATTCTGGAGATTCTATCTTCAGGACTTTGAGTTTGGGGGCACCGAGTTCCGCGCGAGCTTTCAGACCATGTAACAAAAGGCCATTGAAGCGATGCGAGATCATGAACCCGACCAATTCGAGATGTGTTAAGTTGGGGAGGAAAGCCGCATCCGAACCATCAGGGGATGTGGCGAACGCCTGAAGGAAGTCAGCAGTCCGTTTAAACTCCAATTTAACACAGTCGTCAATAATACGGAGGCGAGACAGGCGGGGAAGCCCGCGTAGGCCCATATGCCATCTGGAATGGCGCACGGGGTGAAATGGAACGCGAAGTGTCAGCTCGTTCAGCGTATTTCCCAGCATTGACCCCAGAGTCCCGAGATCAAAATAAAGAAGCGGGGTGCCCAACAGTAATATACAGAGCTGGAACGTCTCGCCGGAAGGTGAATAGCCTGTGATTGTAGGTTTTTTGGTGGCAGAATTCACCGGGAAGGCCATGTTCGCTTTTGTGATTGTGCTCAGTATTTTGAGCCCAGCGAGAGCGTTAGGAGGTAGAACCACGTCTTCAAGATCATTCATGTCATATATTAGAGAGATAGACGCAGTGGGAGGAGTGATGATGTGGCTGAGAAGCAATTTTACGCTGAGCGAGTCACCCTGAAGAGTGAGCTTGCGCAGGGACAGAAGCTCTACTGTTTGAGCTGCCGTCTGGGTCGCAAGGAACGGATTGATGTTCTCGATTATAAGGTCATGTAATCGTGGAGATAGCGCAAGAATTTCCATGAAGCGGGAGAAGGAGGGATGTATGCCGTCGACCGTGATAGGCTGTGCATAATCGTACGAAACTCGTAGGACAACCAGATTGCTGAAGCACGACGATGCCCACGGCATAGCAACATTGTTAAGAGAGATAGTGTGAAGAGGATGATATGGCACCAATTGGTCTAGGAGGATTACACCTCCTTCCTCGGTCAGTATGTGAGCTTCATCGGTAAAGATGCGATCGAGAACGAAACACTCGAGTTTGGGGAATGTCGTGGTAATGCTGGGCTCGAGGTCATCCAAGTTATACCGGGTTACGGCAAGGTCAAGTTTACGGATGCGATCGCCTACTAAATTGAGGAAATTCGCGAGTGGTTTCATCATAGGATGATGCTCGACCTCCGGATTAGGGGATCTGAATTTGACGTCCAGTGGAAGATTCTGGGAGCGTCGTGCAAAGGCATACGCACAGTCAAGCTTGGCTGCATCTATCTTGGTCCATAGTGTTGGCGAGTGCAACGCAAGGTGCATCCAGCGTCGACATGTTGTGACAGCATGCAACCACCGATAATACTCCCCGTTGCGGACACACTCCTCAACAAGTGCAGAGAAGATTATCACGAGTACGTCATCCGGGAGCTTGTTCACTTTCACTTCCCAGTTGAGGCGATAGTTGAGTCTGAGTATGTACGCCATGGCCCTTTCCTGTTCAGCCTGCAGGGCACTGACTATATCGTCTCTCGGAAGACCAGGATCGATTGCTATTGCTGGTGCTGCTACAGCTGGCCAGCTCCATCCATAGGGTTCGATAGGTATATCGTCTCTTTCTCCTAGGTCCGTGATCGAGTTGTTGGCGGGCGCACTGGGCTCAGTGGACTGAGACATGTTGGCCCGGGATGCAAGTTGTGTTACTATTATACTCTGATTCATCGGAATTCCTGGAAAAAGTGTCTTGCGAATGCATACCATGTATTGTGGTCGTGCACGACTATTTTCAGCCTTCCCAGAACGAAGCTGATCAAGGTGGAAGAAGGATCGCCGCTGTCGAGAGTTGCAGAGCTTCTGGCGTTTTTGCTTACATCGCAGGAAACACGTCATAGATGCGCGTGTACCACGTGACCGTCTCACCGTTGTTTCAGCGGTAGCCTGAGCGGTCGCCGGTAACTACACCGCAGCAGCGTAAAACTAAGTTGACATCCTGCCTCGAAACACTCGTATAACTTGAGCACCTCATAACCCTTAGACTCGAAGTCGTAAAGTTACAAAGTCCACACGACATCATGACACACGAAGGTGAGTTGAATCGTCGCTACTTTGATTTAGTCAATTGACCAACGATGACATATCCAGAACGAGCCATTGACCGATGTCCGGCAGAGATATGGGCACGGATATTCTCCTTTGCGTGTACCGACGGTGGATACACCGGCCGTTCGCTGTCTCTAGTGTCTCGCTACTTCCGCGATGCGTCTCTACGAGTGAAACTACAAAGTATCTCCCTGCATGGCATAGACAATGCCTCCGGTTTCATCGAGATGTATCAACGTACTTCACCTCACGAATCCCCTGTGCAGTATCTTTACTTCACATACAAACCCGCACGTCGATCTCGTCCTTCTACCTTTTCCGCGCACGATTGTTCCTCTGTCGAGGAAATACTTCGAGCGCTGTTGTCATATGATCTGACTCCACAAGAAGAGGATATCTTGCGGGGGAGGATAGTGTCACATCCCGTTATAGGTTCACAGTATGTTTCGACGCAAGCTACTTTCAAACATCAAGTATGCTCGGTTTTGGGACGCCTCTTATCTCTCACGGCGACGAGTCTCAGATCTCTGTCACTCGTGTTACCCCAGGGCATGAATATCCCCACCCCGCTATGGAAAACTTCCCTTCCTCATCTTGAGCAGCTCTCCATCTACGGTTGTATGATGCCCAGCTTCTCAAAGCCCGAGCTGCCTCAGAACGCCGAGCCTCTGTTTCCTTCACTCCGCTTCCTCCACTTGACGTATTGCGAACATCACCTTCTACTATTCACTTCCTCCTCGCCTTCTCTCACCCACCTGCGATTGTCCGCCGTATCGAAACTAGCGGATGAAATTATAAATCCCCTTATGGCTCACGTGTCAGGTGATAGTGACTACCAGGCGGCAGAACGCGAGGCTCCATTTCCGCCCTCTCTACGCCGAATCATCCTACAGCCAAATACTGCCGTGCAGATGTTCTCAGGCCTGCGAACCTTTCCCCCTTGGATTCAGCAACTGCGAAAAGCAGATAAACGAGACATCGTTCATATCATACCTGGACGTCCGCGAGGAACTTCACGTTCTGGTGCTCTTGGTCCGAGCATCTACGACGAACAGGACGTCGAGAGGGACTGGATAGAATGCATGGAAGGCGGGCTGGGCTGTTGGAAATACGATGACGTCCGCATCGCCGGTCCTTCCATGGTTTGAGAAGACAGGAACAGTATTCATATCTAGGTTGATCTGGGTTCACGTCTCCATACACATTCCACTACAAGGGTTCATCTCTGCCCATCTTACGTCTATGTATGTTTCTCAAGCACCTTTCGAAGCAGTTATAATTGGCTTGCTCACATTCTGCACCCCAATTTCCTAGCTTGAATCATTATGCAGATATCACACTGCACGTCTACCTCGTGTGCAGGACCCCTCGTTCGTTCATTAAATCCTAACCGCCCTTTCACAATGCTCCGTCGTGGTTCTGGACGTTCCGGTCTCTTTCGAAGACGAACTCGAAGATAGATTGCCGTACGCGTATCAGAAACAGTGTTGCACCCGTGGATCCTATTGAATCTTAGTGAAAGCTATATATATTCATTTCCCCTTCGAGGGACGGCGAGCCCTGCAGTCCTGCACACCTAATTTTGATGGAATCGCGACTACAATCTTCCATCCTATCGCCGACGCATTTTCGCATCGCCGTAACCTCAATCTGGTTACCGCAGCGGTGCTCTACACGACGCAGAGCAGGCGGTTCGTCGGCGGTGCTGCCTTGTAGTGGAACGGGTGCAAATGTCGAGTCGCATCTCCAACGCATACAATGTTTAATGTTCATCGGAGCCTGACTAACCACCATCTTTCATGATATGTTACAGGTTGTCAACGTCTCAGCTCACACAGCAAACAACCCAAAGCACCACCCTTTGTCCTTTGCTATTCTGGCAATGTTTTCACATCCGACGTTCTGCCGTTTTTCTTCAAGCTGTGCTGCAAACCCTGAATTTGACGGATACAAACTCGCAAGATGATTGGCCTCCGAGGATCCTAGGATGTGCTCCGTGGTTCGTACCCGTATGTATACGGTATGTTCTCAGGCTCGAGGAGTCATCCTTCATCCTTGCATGAGCTCAGGGCTCGACAGACCACAGTCAGGAACCCATCATTGTGATTCATTCGCCGCGCACACACCGGCTCGCACAAACAACCACTCGTTGAACTTTCTGCTACTCAACGCTCATTGTCACTGCCCTGACGACATATTCCTTTTCGTGCAATTTGCCCTGGTGTTCCTGATCATCATTATATCCTACTATCACCGTCGGCCCCCGTGTCCGACCTGCCTCTCGCCGGAGAGTGTTCCTTGAGAGGTTTCGTCCCATGGAGCTGTATTGCTGTTCACACTGATGAAAGCTTTGCCTCTTAAAGACTTTCGTCCTTTTGTCTCCACCCATCACTTGAGCGGCGCGCATGATGATCAAGAGCGTCCGACGCCCAATGCCGGACGCTGGAAGACGGGTATGTTTTTTTACATATGTCTTACTTGTGACCAGTGACAACTCCAACAATGAAGACAATTACAGATATGGCAAACAGGCGCGACGTACGGTATGTCGGAAGCTTTCTAACTCCTTGATGCTTGGAATCACGCTCGTCACCGGTGGCGTATCTGCTTGCCGGCAGTGTCAGTCTCTTCTAGTACAATCATATTGACGTCCGAGTCGAACGCCGGAAGGTAGGAGTAATCAGACCGTGGTAATGATGCACGTACTTGTATAGGCTCTCACTGAGTACTGAGTACTGAAGTCTCGGGTCCAGCACAAGGTTGAACGAAGCCCTACACCCTAGCTGATAGATACAGTAATCTGTTCTCAACGTTCGAGTTCGCGGTGACTGGCTACCGAGGATGATGAAAAGGCGAAAAGGGACAAGTAGACTTGAAAAGGTACAGGTTCTGTCAAATCCACCTACCCTGCGGGCATAGGCATGTGCATATGCTTGACGGGTCTTCGGGTGCCATTGCCAGTGATTGCATCGCCGTCGGTATCTCTATCTCGCACTCTCGTCCATATGCACATTGTTCCTTGCACATTGCACGTCGCACATTGCACAAGCCACCATGACGTTGACGTTTTCGCAGGTGCCGGTGAAGTGTCAAAGAGAGACGACAAAAGCGATACCATATCCGTTGAACGTCTTCTCAAGCATCGCCGACCATGCTTAGTCCGTGCCTGAAGTTGAAAACGGTTCATCCAAACAAGATACTTTGCGCTTCAAATCGAAGGTGACCGGTCGCCGGTCTTCGGTCACTCACGATACGTACGTACTATCCTGCGTGCATGTCTCGCCTTCTCTGAGTTACCGGGTAGTGGTTCTTGTACAGGTTCAGCAGTTCACATTTCCAAGTTGAAGTTTTCTGAAGTTGAAGTTGGATGGGAGGCAGTAAAGGTACCATAGTCATCGTCAACGATGCTGTGGGTTTGAAGCATACCTCGTTGGTCATGTCAGTAATCATGGATCGTATGCTTCGTCGTCGGTTCCGCTGCCACTGTCACTATCAGTCCCAGCCCTGAGATCCGTGTACCTAGGACATTGGAGCCGGGCAGGCTGTTACGCTGACGTCGAACTCGTTGAAGACCACCGTTACCCACGCACGCACCGAACACGATTTCAAATGGGTAACTTGAACTCACGATTCCCTCACTGCAATACTTGAACTCACGATGATGATCCCCTCACCTTGGCACTGGCAATGTAATCGCGGGTTCGTCAAGTGCCTGAAAAGATCCTCGTCGTAACATGTAACTTGTGGCAATGGTATTGTGGCAATGGCATACGGCCGGGAATACGACTCGGCGGATATCGCTGGCAGGGTATCAGGACATCAGGGTATCAGGGTATCAGGGTATCAAGATTGAAAGACGGAAATTACTTGGTCAGGTAGGTCAGGTTGGTCAAGTTGGTCAAGTTGGTCAGATTGGTCAGGTTGGTCGTACCACGTCACCTCGACTCACCCCCGTGCCAGTGTGTGGGACTTCTAGTCTCACCGTGACAGTCCCAGGCTGCCATGGCCACTGGTGCCGCTGGAGGTATTAGAGGGTATTAGAGGGTATTAAAGGGTATTAACAGGATGGACTCGGAGCATGGTTAATATCTGCGCCAAGGAGTTGGGTCAATTGAACAACAGAGTAATAGTGTCAGCTTTTCGGCCCGCAGTGTTCGACGTTCAGTGTTCAGTGTCCATCGTTTAGTGTTCAGGTGGTGGACGTTCATTGCTAACAATCAGTGATACTGATACTGATACTGTCACTGTTAGATAGGTTGTCCAACGTCCGATGTCATGATCAGTAATGCTTAATGCGATTGAGATGCATTATGCATGGTATCATCACTGATTAAACAATGGTGATGGTGCTAGAGTCTGAGCCTCGTAAGTCCCGAGAAAACACAAAAGAACGTATCGATTACTCGCCCTGCCAAATTCCCAGTGGCGAAAAGCCACAGGTTACCTCAGATCCAACTCTCTCTCAACAAACACTTAACCACAACTAACAAATCGCAAATCCGATAAAATCCATATCCCAATAAAATCCAAAGTCCATACCGTTCTTGTTCTTGTTATTGTCATTAGTGTCGTTCAAACCTTCCCTTTTTTCCGTCCTTTTATCTGGACGGGGAAGAAAAAAGGAAGACGAGAAGGAGAAGAAAAAGGAGCAAAAAAAGGAGCGAAAAAAGGGAGCAGGGGGTCTCCTTTTTTCGTTCGTGCTCCTTTTTTGCGTCCTTTTTTCCTTCCTTTTTCTCGGCAGGGTCCTTGCCGCTTTAAAACTCCGCTTGCGCGCACTCGTGAGATTGTCGCGTCTCGCGTTGTTCTTGCCTTGTAACTTACTACTATGTGAGATGGAGGATAGGTCGGAAGGACTTCTTGGTGACAGTATTCCACATCTAGACAGATGACGGGTTGTCGTCAGTGGTTATTGTCTCCGGAGAGCTTGCAGTGATGTGACACTAAGTTCAGAAGATATGTCAGGAAGATATTTATGACTGAATCATATGAAGTAGCAATGCAGTCTCCCATTCTTTTGTGGACTCTTCAAATTCTTGAAGGAGCTGTGAACATATTTACCGTCGATGCATTTCTTCTTGAATACTACTGTAGGTCGATGCGCCGCTGACAGATCACGTGAGCGCGGTCGGGAATGAGCGGACTTTCAAGATGCCGTGGTGGCCGAAGCTGCTGCGGTCAGACAGTTCTCCTTTTTCAGTCTCCTTTTTTGCTCCTTTTCGCCTGATTTCGAGGGGGGTGGTTTCAAAGCTTCACTTTTTTTCTTCCTTATAATCATCCTTTTTTCGCCATCCCCCAATGTAAAAGTGAAAAAAGGAGCTCGAAAAAAGGAGCGCCAAGTGCAGCTTTGAACGCCCCTATTGTTATTGTCATTGTCATTGTTATTGTTATTGTTATTCTGATTCGTATTCGTATTCGTAGCGATGTATAAAAAAGGGGTTGATGAGATATAATGTCCATACTGTAGGATACGAGGAACAGGATACGAGGAACAGGATACGAGGAATAGGATAACGAGGAATAGGAATGGGCTGCTTTATCCAGAGTCCCATGTTTATCTATAATGAATTTCGAGTTGGTAATATGTGTTATAGGAGTAAAAGGTGTAAAAGGTGTGAATTTGGTAAAAGGTGTAGGACGAAACCGAAACCGAAACTAAGACCGGAACCGAGGGGGTTATGATAGAGAGATGGTAGTTGAAAAGAAACCAACAAGAAAAGGGGGTGAGGTAGGATGAACGAAAAAAGGTCAAAAAATCGACAAATAGGATAAAGATAATCATATCACACATCGAAACCAAATCCACAATTCCACAAATCCACAAATCCAAATCCGAACCGAAACGACAATGAAGGGAGAGGAAAGGAAAAGGAGAAAGAAAACCAATCGGACGAGCGCACCAAGGCAGCCCGAGCCAAGAAAAGAGTGTGGGATGGGTAGTATGTACACCGAATGAACGAAGAGTCGATTGGGAAACGAGAAAAGAAAAAGAGAAAGGAAAAAGAGAAAAGGGAAACGGGAATTAAAAGAGTGACTATAGTTTGTGGATAGGCTGATCAAGAGGCGTCTAAGATATTGGTGTTGAAGAGAGAGGGAAGTGGAAGATCGAAATCGAAAGGGTTGAAGAAGCCGCTTCGAGGTGCAAGCGGGGGACGGAATAGATACAACCGCAGGAAGAAGACGAAGGGGTGGTGGTGAAGACGAAGAGGTGGTGAAGGCGAAAGGGTGGATGGCGAAGGTGGGAAGGTGAAGGTGAAGGTGATGAAACGGAAAAGGAGATATTGCTACAACGTTTTTTGTCGCCAACAAGTCAATTGGACGATTCCATAAGAGTTGAATTGTCGTATGGTCGATTTTTAATGATTGAGGGAGAGGCGAGAGAGGGGGGCATAGAGATAGAGCGCATGAGAAAAAAGAGATCCTGGGGGGGTGTTAATCATGAAGAACAGCACTCAATCTAAAAATAAAACACACGGTGTCAGTTTCCCGGATACAGATCCCAGCGCGGGACCGGGGACGGGGAACAAAAAAGCCTACCTCGAGGGAAGAGTGCTTAAGCAATCAATCTCTGCGAGTTTTTGCGTGAAGAGTGCTGGAATATGGGACTCCTTCTATGCACGTCTGGGAAGGAGGTTGACGACACGTGTCTTCTTTACCTCCAATCCAGACTTTGCAAAGTACCTCTCCGACTCGAAAGACCAGTGGAGACTTCCAACAATCCAGTCTGCCAAGCCATCGGCGTAGATCTGGACTTGCCGGTCAATCTCCTCTCCCCACGAAGGGAGGTTCTTGCGGTCCTCGATAAACCGATCAATCGACTCCTTGCAGAGATCGCCCACGAAATCGACTGCCTCCTGGAGGGAAAGACCTTGTCTCATCATAACGACGATCATGTTGTGCGTGTCACCTGACCACAAGCAAGACGCGTCAGTAAAGTTCAATGGCGTCTAAGGTCGAAAGAAGAACCTACCCTTCGATTGCTCCACGTTGTAAGAGAAGATATCCTGAGAAAGAAAATAAGGTTAGTAAGGCAAGCGGAGATGAGTAAAGTAGGAAGGGGGTGGGGGCGTGACGTACGTTCGACCAAGTCACCAAATCGTTGGCCGCTTCACCTAGAGCGCGAATGATGGGATGTTCCATCACCTCGTCGGGAATTGTGAGGTTGTAAGCGTATTCGATCAATGCCCAGCATGGCTTGCATCCGCTGGTGTCGCGACGGAGGGAGATGTACGATTCGAGATCGGGGACGACGCCGTTTGCGCGGTCGATCGCTTGCTGCGTCACGGCCTGGAAGAAAAAGTCCATGGTCTCCATGAAGCGCTGCTGCATGCCCGGCGTCCCAGTCTGGATGAGACGGCGCCAGTAGCTGCGGGCGGGGGTAAGATATGTTAGCACGGATGAAATACACTTCGGCGGGGATGACAAAACATACTCTCGAGTCATACGACCCTCGTTCGAGACCGGACGGTATGTCTCGGGGTGGTAGAGAACCGTCATGATATCGACGGCGGTGCGGGATGTACCATTGTTGTCCAAGTCATCCGTGATGTTGTCGAGATGGAACAACCAGTTCATAAAGTCGCAGCAGACGCGGAGCTGGGGGTAGGCACACTTGGGGTAGCACCAGGAGGTGAGGAGGCCGGCTTTGAGGCCGTGGAAGGCGAGCCGCTTCCTATCGCTCATCTTACCTCCGCGGAAGAGCCATTGCTTGCACTCCCTGCTGGCGAGCTTCTCGTGCCTGTTCTCGCGCAGCGGGAAGTCGCAGTGGGAGACGAGATCAGGGATGACGATCTTGGAAGCGGAAGGAGGGGTGAAGTCGGTGGACTGGTGCATGGTCACGCCGGCTGGGAGGGGGAGGGGAAACGAAAGCAAATGGACAACAAAGGAGAAGACGAACGGGGGGTTGGGAGGAGGAGGAGGCGGGGGCCCCCTGCTGGTTTTAAGCAGCGGGCGGGCGGAGGCCACGTGCGCAAACAATAGTTTCCAGGAAAATGTCGTATTTGTCGCATTTCCCCGGAGCCGCGTTGAGTGGGAGGCCCAATCCGTCCGCCTGGAGGAGGCGTTGATTGGCACGCCGGCAGCGCGATTTCCAATGGCCGTCCTACCAAACGGCTGTTTCATCCAACAAGGTTTCGCCTCCTGCGTTTTTGTGTGCGACCACAGATGTCATCGGCATCCTCCCCTGCAAGATTGCCTTGCGATCCAGCAGATGCAGCAGATTCCACAAAGACGACTTCTGGTGCACAATGTCGTGTGCCCAACGTCGCGTCGTTCGTTCCCCGACATGGCCTGCGCTGTCGTTCATTTACGTCCAGGCCGGAACGGAGTGGCATTGCTTTACCACCATGCCTCCGCTTGTAGAGGACATGCAATGCACCTCCGAGAACAATTGCCTCTTTGGGGTTCCATGACTCGGCACCATCCACCGACACGAATGCTCGTCTATGGCAGATGCTGATTCCGCAGTGCCTCCAGGTCCTGACACAGTGACAAGAGCTGCGTGACACGTAAGTACTGCCCGTCGTCGTCGCGTTGGATGAGAACGCCCACCGCCTCAGCCTGCAACCCTAATAGTAAAAGGCCGCCTAATGCCTGCATTGTTCACCGCGTCGGCTCCCTCCGGGCGCCGCGGAACCTGTTTGCCCGACCTCGGCGGTTCGGCAACCAAAAGTCTAATCCACCTTGTTTTTCCCAACTTTTTGTTCATCCCATCGTCCCCATCTCTGTTCTTCCGTTTCGACTTTCTGGCGAATTTGCGCATAATAGTGGTTGAAACATGTTAGCTGCGTCCTCCACTATCAGCGATTCGACGCAGAACCATGCAACAAAAACACAGATGCGTAGCCATGGCAGTCTCACAACTCCTGCCGGGCGATCTCGATGCTTCCTGACATTTACAACGATCGCAAGCGAGGCTTGGTACCTGACACTAGCACAAACATAACCGTGGGAACCGCCTTTGCTCCGTCACGCTTGGAAGAAAGACAAAAGAGAGCACCCATGGTTCATGGTTATGTTATCGTAAGGCGGGTCACAGGGATTTATCCTCTTATTATTGATCTCATCTATCTCATATCAGTGACAATAGCAGACGCAGGACGATTTCGCCTACTGTTGGCGCGTTTTTTCGTACGCTCCCTCCCGAGGTCAATGAAGGCGATACCATGCTCCATCTGTTCGTGGAGATCCGAAAGGAAAACGTATCCCCCCCCCCCCTCACAATCCCACGAAAGAGTCGGATATCGGTCTCTGTCTCTGTCTCGCGAGTAGCCTGTAGCCTGTTAGGATGCAGTCAACGGTCAACGGTCAACGGTTATCGGGCAGGACGTCACGCCAAATGGCGATTGGAGTATCCCGAGTCTGTCAGTCATCACGTCTCACAATACCCGAAGTGGAAGAATTTCCGGCACATTTTTTTGCGTTTGCGTTTAATTTGGGCGAACGCGTAAACCCGCCCGCGTCTGGCCGTCTAACGTTTAGCTCAAGTGCGCCCCCGGTTCTCCCGAGTCTACATCAGGTTTGGGCACCACCTCTCGCGATCGCTTTTTTGTGTTCTTTGCACGTCGCAGACTCCAGAGACACGTTGGTTGTGTTACTATTACTAATTTAGTACGATAAACCGAGTTGAGGAAGACCGCGTCCTTAGCTGGATCTCGCTCAACGCCTATTGAACGCCGTACGGTGCTTCTAAAGTTCTGTAGCTCTCCCCAGGTGTTCGCTGTTCGCCGTACTAACAACTAAGTGGCGATACGAATCTTCTGCTCCACCCACGCAGCGTTCGGCTCCGAGTAACTTTCCTCCAGTCTCCCTTCCTCACCTCCTAACCATCATCATTCATGCATCATATTCATATTTAATTTCTCAGGTTCTTCGCCAATTCGCAAGAAAGGTAAGCGCGTAATCATTAATTATACTTCTTATTGAGTACTGAACGCCCCTCAGCCCTGTCAATAGGGCTAGTCACTGGCAGGCTTGTCACGCCCTCCAGCTGCCTGTGTCTGTGTGTCGACAAAAGTTAAAGTTGAACCCGGGCGATGAGTTTCTCTGCATCTCCCTCGCCGAAGGTGTATACAGTATATTCCTTGTAATCACCGTTGCTCGTTGAGGTATTTGTCCCTAGGCCTGCTTTAAGAAGTAGGACTCGGATCGTTCCCTTGCGTGTCTAATGCCTAACGCCTATTTCTGTCTTTTGAGGTTTTTGACTTGTGCGATCATAGGTGTCCGATTGTGGGTACTGTACTTGAATGATCCCAGATGGTGCGTGATTTCGCGGTGGGACGGAGACAAGCAAAAACCAAAAGAACATACAGACGCAAGACCCAGGAGTGACAGAAAACTTCCGCCACATGTGTACAGCTTAGGAGGTGGGACTAAGTTTTCGCGGGAAAATGTTTTTCGTCTTTTCTTCTCTGTCTTTTTCTTCTTCTTCTTCTTCTTCTTTTTCTTCTGTTTTTCTCCTGCTTCCTCGTGATATCCTATTCGCGCACTTACAACATCTCCAGAACGCTCTGGTACACGGCGTACTACTTAGTGCGTAGGATCCCGAAAGCCTAAGCAATGAATCGGCAAATAAGCATCACTACGCATCGTCGAACGGAAGGAACTGCGGCCGCCGTTACTAGAGTACATGACCCTAATACCAACATTAATACCTGTAACATCTTGGTATTATTATTAATGGTATGTTATGATTGTTATGATCTATCATTGTTGTGTACCAAGGAACCAAGGAACCACGGGCCAGGATCTCGTCTTCCCGTAAGTGTCCAATCAAATACCGACTCTTACCGTAAGGTAACAAACAGTAGGTGACACTGACAGGATCGTTACATAGGTGATGAGAATGAGATGATAGGCATGCCATAATTCCTCATAAAGCCACGTCCACGTCCGCGGTATCATTGACACGAGAAGCCCGTCAGGTAAGTTGTCGTCACTCTTAGGCTTTAGCTCCTACCCACTTTAGCTCCTACCCACACTCCGTTGAACGCAATTTGACTACAATTGATTATTGATAGCGAAATATTAGGCTTTCATGAGTGCGCTCGTTCCGGATCTCGCGTACGTACGTACAGTACGTGCGGGTGCCAGTGAAAGCCTGAGGCTCGTCGGTTCGTCGGTTCGTCGGTTTGTCGGACTCCAGTCTCCGTCTTGTGTGCTTCTGTGCGACGCGGTGACTACCGACATTGAAGACGGGAGTTGGTGTTGGAAGAAGCCTATTTCGAGTCATCACCACCACCAGCCTGAGAGCCGACATACGGACCTCGGACCTCATACCTCGGTACTCCAGTTGGTGCTATAGTTATCCTGACAGGGGGACGTTTGAAGCCCCCCGACGTTTGAAGACCCCCAAGGAGTATATGACGGCGACGATAGGTAAGCGATGGCTGAGGCTGGTAGCCGGTTGCTAGTACTACTGGTAGCGTTATACGCTTATGAGGCTGCTTCGCAAGATTCGCAAGAGCATCTTAGCCTTGCTCAGGGTCGTATGATGCATCAGGGTCGTAACTAGATCCCAAAGTACGAACATTCGGAAGCTCAATCTCGCGAAGTCTGCTCTCCGTGTTCTTCTTCTGCAGGCTGTGATTCGACTATGATTCGACTCCTTCACCCTCACCCTGTCACCCTTACTCTGTCACCCTTTCACAGGAGAGGGAGAGAACGTCATTTCGCCTCTGAAGGTGTGCCTCTCGATTTTGACAATGACAGTGACAGGAAGGCTTCTTCGGTGAGCATGAACAATCATGTGGCTTTCTGTCAGTGTCATTCTGCAAGTCATCACGATGTCCCAGCTCGATCACTGTACCAACTGCCAGAGTTAGTGAATACAACCCATCCGGGGCCGTATGCATGGAGATTGAGCAAACTCCGAGTGTAAGTCCGAGTGTAAGTCCGAGTCCGGGAGGAGCGGATAATACGGGACGGTACGCGTACTATTATCTATAGGTTATTGTGTGTTTAATGGATTAGTGACTACCCCGGAAGATGTTTTTTTGTGAATAGTGAATAAGAGGATAGGCTCAGGATGGTATGGCCGCCGATGGGAATAGGTCAGTGTTACGACGTACTCAGGCTAGTCCGAGCTTTTTGTGAAGGCCGCCCTCATGCCTATGGCTTCAGCCCCCATGGTGAGAAACTCGTTCACCACTACGACTCCCGACTTATTGTCATTGTAGCGATAATCGAATAATTCTGGTAATAGCCCTCAGACTCATCCTGGCGAAATGCGAAATCGACACTGAAAGCTGCCTTAGCCTTAGCCCTTACTTAACCTACCCCTCAGGCGGCCTACCTCACACACGGTGGGGTTCAGGCTTACCAAACCTCCGCCAAATGTGATTCTGAAACACCGCAAATCGAATAATCGGCGTGAAGATATATTAATAAGATAACGTAGGCCCGCTGCTATTGTATTTCGACCTTTTGTGCCAAACCCGCCCCTGCTTCTAATTACTTTATGCGTGATTGGTGTGGGACTCTGGGTGAGTCGTGACTAGGTCCTAGGATACTTGTCGCTTGTCCGAATAAGGAGTGGATGCCAAGCTTGAGGTGAATCACTTGTTGTTGTATATGTGCTTGATATGAATTGATTGTTGACTCGCCGGATATTGGTAGAGGCTTATGAACGGAAGTCAGTAGGCTTGAACGAACGTCCAAACGTTGACTTGGTAGCACAGCAGCCAGTGAATTCCCAGTAGCAAGGTATGCGATAAAACAAATTCAAACCTAACCGTGTCGATTCATACTTTCTAGCACCAGAACATGTCCGAGTCTGGCACTCAATCGAGACAAAGGCTATCAGGGTTGGACTCTTCTTGGCATTGCACCATTCGACGTAGCTGTAAATCCTGAAATTTCAAACTAGTAGCAATAGCACTGAAGTACTCCACCTCGAGCTCAACTCGACGTCCGGAAAGTCGCGCAGTGGCAGCTACCATTCCAAAACAAGGTGCAATTAGCAAGAGACGTACAATGAACGAGGGATATTAGCATCAAGAGGAGGAGCTAGAGAAAGCTTGTCTGACAAAGTATAATATCTACCCGCGAACGAGTTTGAATTTGTGGATCTGCAAATGCGATTTGTTTTTGCAAATTCCTTGTCAGTTATGCAATTATTCTTTGTATAGCGTAGCTTCTCCTGAGAAAGAACTTGTGTGAGTGACGAGCTTCCAGGAAGAACTGATCCCGACAAATGCATTTCGAGCTTCTGGACTCACACACGGAACAAGTGTGCATTTGAGGTCGCGGTGTAAAAGCTACTCACAGAGTGAGACGCTGCGAAAAGAGACATTTGAAAGAGATAGGAAGAATAGAGAGGGCGAAGAAGACATGAAATGTTCGGAACGGAGTGCTCTGCATTCAGGGCCAACTGAGTGAGATTAACCTGGAACGGGAGAAGGAGACCGTACGATTCTCTACAGTTCGCCTCCCCGTGAATGGCGCGCACAGCGTTCCGGGGTTCGATTTAACGTAGTGAGAACCCTAGCTTCATGGAACCCCACTCGGGGACCGACGTATTGCACAGTATACAACGCCTCACGTACCTTTGCATGTGGTCAACGGCAAGATCATCTGTCATCTAACCGCATACCATGAATAGTCCTTGGGTCCTCCGCAGACCTAAATAGGTTTCTCCTCCTCGGCACCGCGATGGCTATCGGTGCTTCAGTGAACAGTTAGGTTGCGTATCGAGTTAGGCTGGAGACTTCGTTTTCTTTATTGTCGATGTAAGAAGAAGAAGCATTCAAGGCTCGGGATCCCGCGCAATTTCGATACTACCGGCGAATAAGTGGCGACAAGGTGTATACTCGGATGATGGACAGGATGACATGGAAGACGTCGGCTCCGGCCGCCCATACTCCAGTGTGCATGTGTTGAGAGTGAGTATGACGCCTTGAATGATTGCAGGAATGGATCGTTTCGCGGGACAGCGGAAGAGAAGTGGATGAGATGAACATCCAAATACCACTATGGCGCTCAAAAGGTGGGCTGGTACCGCCAAATACTTGGGTTCCGGTCAATTCTAGTGCAGAAGAGACTCGCTTACCACGGAGAAGCAATCCGGTATTCTTCAAGCCATACGCAGATTTACGCAGATTTGCGCGCAGGTTTCCTGACCCTGCAGAAGCCATCACTGTTAGTGACGCGAGGAAGCGTCAAGAAGGAAGGAAAAGAAGCATCGCATATTGTGAGTTGAGAGGTGCAAGAAGTCTCAAATGCGGATCTGGCTGCTGGATCATTGCCGACGCCGTGAGAAGCTCTATAATCGATCATGACCATGGCCAACTGCAGCCACCACGTCACTTACAATTGTAGCTCTCAGGAAGTAAGGAGGGATTACGCAGAAATTCCTTTGGCTGATTTGTTAAATTGCATACTTCTGCTTCTATATTTTCGAGCTACGCCGGTCGTGTAGTATGACATACCCGGAAATTGAGCGGACCCTTCAGGCCAGAGATTGGAAGATTTGTGAGCGCACGCAGGAGAAGCTTAGAGCCAAGCACCCATATTCAGTGTGAAGAAACGGCTCGTGTGTATGACAGAGTGCGGAGCCAATTCGGCGGCCGTGTACGAATCTCAGAAGCCAGAATGTATGTAGGAGTGCCTGTTGAGAGAGAGTAGCATAAATGTTTGGCACGATTGATGAAGTAATGAGAGGCGGAGACACACATACTGCTGCTGTCAGTGTCGAGGTAAATGCTGAAAAGTCTTACTGCCGCCGCCCGGGCACCTACTACGCGTCCAGATCACATGATCGACGCGTCACCGACTCGGATAGATAGATAGATAGATAGATAGATAGATAGTACATTCAGCAGCTGAGCGAAACCCTAACCCTACGTGCGAGAAGGCGGAAATATCGAACAGCATGCTACGACAAACTACTTAGATAGGAAGGAAACATCACGATAGTCCTCTCCAGTAACGTTGATGTACGTTGGGCGAGGGAAGAATACCTGCGAAGAGAGTAGTCTTCATCCTGCCAGACTTTCGGTCAGTCACATTCCGTCCTGTAGAATACCGTCAAGAAGGGCTCACCTTCAGTAGAAGTCATCAAATTCTCTCGCTCTACGAATTACGATTCCTGAGGAACGAAGAGAATCGTCTACTAAGACCGAAAATTTGGGGGGGTCTGGGTGCGTAAGAACTTTCGATATGACC